>JASDDO010000029.1:85300577-85526846 GCA_030015575.1 Agapanthus africanus
ATTCCCGACATCCTGATCGAATGCTCGTCGCAAACTTTAGTAGACGGCCGCACCCACGGATGCCGTCGACGAAGTGCACTAAGGCGGAACACCGCTGCCGCGAGCACCCGAACTGATGCTTTTGGCGACGGGGTTCTCCTACAGTCACTTGGTTGGGGCTATGGGGCGTGGCTGTCTATTAAGTTTACCCAGCGAGTATCCGCGTACGCTACGTGATTGCGACGGACTTTTGATCACATCAAAATCCCGTGGCAACCGATCAAATGAGACTAAACTGCTATGTTTATAACATTCAAATTAGTTATCTCATAACAACTTGTGGATTCCAAATATTGTATCACATTCCAGACAAATAGACAATGTTAAACTTTCCGATCGAATAATCAAACACCCAAGTTTTCCAAAATAGTTCTCAACACTTGAAATTAGTTTTAAAACATCCATCGCATGCCACAGTACCAATGGTCCAGCCATAGAAGGGTCAAGCCAACGCCGCACATGAGGCAACGCCGTACTGCCCCAAACCCTAAGGTTCAAAATGTTAGTTATATGTATGCCCTAGAGGCCATTACTGTACATAGGATGTATATTGTAGTGGATGCTGGGACATATATAGGGAGGACTTTCTTGCTCGACATGATAGTATGCTATCTGGTTGAACTTTACCTTAACGTGTATACTGATTATCTCTCTGTTACATGTTGGTAAAGCCCTTAGGATGTGTGCTTGACTACCTGGACTATGATCATACTAGTGGGGACATGGTAGTCCATAAGTACATCCTTCAAAGTCCCTAGTCGTGGGTGTATCGAGACGGGGCATCGATATACCAGAGTAGACTAGCGTATACCTTCTCGACCCATACAGATGGGCGATGGATGATCCCATATCCATTGGTGTTTGACATCAGAGATGATATACGGGTGCTCAGTAGAGACTGGGTACACTGGACGGACTCGCCGAGAACTCCCAGATGGTATTATACCTCACGTCAGATGGCAGTTCTCTGGTGACACTGGTACAGAGTAGTCTGTTGACCCGAGATCGTCATAGAGTCTTGTGTGGTTCCCACTGTGCTTTGATTTCCATCTTACCACGTCCAAGAGGGCATGCAAAACGGTGGTTTTTGGGTACAGTCCCGAGTCACATGGAGGCAATGAGCGATAGGAGAGGATTCGTCTCTCCCGGTATAGGGGGTTGATGTTGTGCTGTGTTCGATTGGCTATAACAGGAAATCCCTGGCCAGGGTTGCTGAGATTTACTGGTAAGTGTTACCAGTAGTTTCTCGAACAGTTATAGACCTCATATCGACACGACTTATCAAGCTATTGGGGTCTGACGTTTACCACCCCTAGGCGAGATATGCGACAGATCAGACGGACAGACCGGACTGTACGGTAGTGTTACTGGTCGGATTCACTGGAGTGTGAGCGGGCTTGCTCGTCGATCTTCAGATCGCTCAATACCCGGGTGGCCGTTACGTTTGGCAGACCGCTTGCGGCTTGTGGGTGTTTGATATGATCATCGCCTGCTGCCGGCGTATTGACGAGTCTTTAGAGTCCTACACAGAGGTTTCCTGGCTCAAGCGAAACGAAATAGGAGCGCATATGAGATATGTGCGGGACCGAGAATAATGCGTGTATGTGATACCGTATTCCATTCTCGCGATGAATGTATCGAGTGGTTGTATGCGATATAACCTAGTTATCGATTCAAGCGTTGATTCGATAAGCCGATACATTGTATACTAGTCGGTTGTGTGCGACATGACCGGATCATTGAATCAAGTGTTGATTTAATGATTTAATGTATAATTATATATTTGATATATTACTTTGCATTAACTAGTAATGGTTCACTTTAAATGGATTTTCTCACTTGGATTGTGCAAGTTGTATATGTGATATACTTTTATGCACATGTTTGTATCATGTTTGATGATGCATATTAACTTGGTTAAGTGTAAAGATTAAACCATGGTTTACTTAATGATTAGGGTTTTGATTATCTTATTCATTTATTTATATTCATTTTTTAAATTATTTAAGGATGGTGGCTTATTTTGTTTTATGTTGAAGTTTCTTGAAACTTTGATCAAGTCAACCATTCTTATCTCTTCCTTAACCCTAACCATCATATCTAACCATGGTCCATTCTCTACACTAAACTAAGGTTAATATTATGATAAGAATGGATTTTATTTTCTATTCTTTTATTCTTATCATAACAATATTCATCTTCTTCATCTTCTTCTTCATTGAAGAAGCTTGAGGTCATCAATGGTGGATTGATGATTTGAGTGAGAAATCCAATTCTAAAGTCTACCCACTTCCTATTTCTTCATCCTCTACCTCTTGCCAAGTAGTAGAGTGTGTTTCCTTCACAAGTTTCTTGACTTGGTGAAGTGAGAGCTTGATCTTGCGATGCCTCGACGTAGATCATCTTCGGCATGCACATCGACGACCTAGCTTGCCCATTCTCGGACGAAGCCGACTCTAGAGCCCGGATTTGATTTGGACAGCGGAGACGACCTCGTTGCAGAGCCGTGGAGGTGGAGGACCGGATCTACAAAGGTTGTATTTCCGTTAAACTTTTAGTTAAGTGTTAACTAGTTAGTTTTTCGCCTAGACATCTAGCCGACGATCCGTAGTTTAGGGTTTGTAGGCACCGTAAAATTTGAAAATGGCATGGTTGATGCCTTGTGAGACCTCTTGGGAGTGCCTAGGAACCCTACAGTGGTATCAGAGCCTAGCTAGAGCCTTAGGCGAAGTCCAGACGGAATTCGAAGTCCGAACGAACCCGGAACCCCAAAACAAATATGCTCTCTGTACTTTTTCCGAGAATGCGGATTTTTGTGTATTAAAAATGCCTAAAAAATTCAATAAATAATTATAAGAATTACTGTGCAAACTCAGGTGAATAATACATCAAACAGAGCGCGGAACCGCGGCAGAAGCCCAGCTTCTGCGGCGGTTCCGCGGCTAAGTGATGACGTCATCCTCCAAGATCTGCACAGTAACTCTTATTATTTTATGTTGGATTTTCTGGGAATTTTTAATACTTATTCAAGAGTTGAATTTTCCAGGGTTGTTTTGGGGATTCGGTATTTCGATCGGATTATCAAATTTCGTCTTTTGTGGCTTTCCGGATAAATTTTAGAATATGTTAAAAAGTTCGACCGGATATAAATACCCAATTTTTCCCCTGTCGGGAAATTTCCAAGTGTTGGATTTTTCCGTAGTTTAACGACGTTCTAAGTAGTGCAAGTAACGCGATGGTCCCTCTAGAAGACACAAACCTTAACTCGATTATGTGGCCGTCTTGAACTGCCCTTTGAACCTTCGGGTTTGGGGCAGTACGGCGTGCCACATGTGAGGCGTTGGCTTGACCCTTCTACGGCTGGACCGTTGGTACTGAGGCACGAACTGAATGTTGCTAGACTTGTTTCATGTGTTGATCTGTATCGGTAAAGGTTGGGTGTTCGATTGTTCGATCGGAAAGTTTGACATTTTCTATTTATCCGGAATGGGATACAATAATTGGAATTCACAATAGTTATGAGATAACTGAATGAATGTTATAAACGTAGCAGTTTAGTCTCACTTGATCGGTTGCCACGGAATTTTGATGTGATCAAAAGTCCGTCGCAATCACGTAGCGTACGCGGATACTCGCCGGGTAAACTTAATAGACAGCCTCGCCCCATAGCCCCGACCAAGTGACTGTAGGAGAACCCCGTCGCCGAAAGCATCCGTTCGGGTGCTCGCGGCAGCGGTGTTCCGCCTTGGTGCACTTCGTCGTCGGTATCGGGGGTGTGGCCGCCTACTGAAGTTTGCGACGAGCATTCGATCAGGATGTCGGGAATCTTGTTGAATTGCCCGACTTGGTATTGAAAAGTGTTTTCGATTTTGAGACTAAAATGCGGAGTTTATAATTGTTAGGCATGCGATATCCAAGAAATTCATTTGGTCAGGCATGCGATGTCTGAGGTGGTTGCGGATTCCAACTGTTGTAGTTTTACACTTTCTTTTCTGTGACCGTAAGTGTAATATGTGATATCGCCGGTTTCGTTGCTATATGTCAACGACAATTGGGATGCGCATATTTACTTACGTTGATGACATGTGATGTTATGTGTTGCTGGATATGTTATATTGGATCGTCGTGTTTGAATAGCCGGGGGTTTTTATGTGAGATGAGTGTTTTTCATTTTCATTCATGTAAAAACTTGTATGTAATATTCTTTTATTGGGGCGCTTCCAGGTTGCGGGAGTTGTCACCTGTTGTATATTATTTACTTTTCCGCACTAGGATAGACCCAAGGAGGGGAGCACAAGTAACCGGGTTCTGGAGTCCAGTGAGAGACCAACTCGAGGAGTCGAGTCCGGGTCTCCTAACTCTAGAATTGGTAGGGTTGCTTGCCGCTCTCGTAGGGGTCTAGGGGTGTGGGTTTAGCTATTCATCCCGACCGTGGAATCCGTGTTTTATACTGGCTCGTATTGAAAACACGGACGTCCTAGTATATCCAATATTTCATATGATTCTTCTGCTGCGATATCTGTGATGTGATCATGTGATGTTCTATGATAGATACAGTATATAGTATATATGATATATTATATAGACGTTACTTATGTTTTACACCCGCGCTAGCCCTGCCCTGCTCTGTCGTTAGTTACCTAACCTAACGGTGCACGAGGGGACATCGAGGCGAATGCGGATGGCATAAGTGTACGTCGTATTTATCTGTGATGTTTAGGTACTTAAATGATGGGACTTCATTAATATGATTAATGAAATAAAAGAAACCTAAGATGTTGTAGAATCGAATTTCAAAATAAAAAGGGTAGCTACAGTTCTTGCTTTGCACAGCGGTATATGTGATATATCCTGCACCTTATTCGATGAGGAAAGGACCGAGATCCCTTCACCGGGAGTGACTCCTTTAGCAATAACTGGCAGATGCTACACACTCGGTTTGTCTTTTGATTGCTTTTAAGAGTTTTTGCTTTGCACAGTGATATATGTGATATATCCCGCACCTCATTCAACGAGGAAAGGACCGACGATCCCTTCACCGGGAGTGACTCCTTTAGCAAAACTAGAAAAGCCTCAAAAACACTCCATTTCTAAAATCATTCGATCCTACAACGATATCAAGTTCATTACGCAATAGGTTTTCAGAAAAACCTATCGTAGCCCTCCGTCATTTCAGATAAGTATTAGTTAGTATTCGTGCTGCGGTTGTTTGGCATGCGTCAAGGCGTAGTGTACGGTAGCTAACTAGTGCTTATCTGCTAGCATATGATGCGATTGGATTAGGGTATTCGTACGGCGTTGTTTGGCATGCGTCAAGGGTCGTGCGGGTGGGTTTAATTCAATCAAGAAATGTATGGGTTGAACTTGACTAGCAGACTATGGGTTGTTTGGCATGCGTCAAGGTCATAGCGAGCTAGGGGCAAAATATTATCGGGAATTTCAAGTGTTGAAATTTGCAATGAGATTGCATACCTTCTATGAGATAGTTGGATCCCGATACCCGCTGCGAGTAAGAGTTACTCCTGGGAGAGTTTTATACATTACAATTAGCCGATTAAGTAGGTGTCTAGAAAGGTGTTAACGAGGTTACGCCTCTGGGAAAACGAGGTTTACATTAATTAGGTTCGTGCGAAAGCACGGGGGACCTCCCTCAAAGTACCGACACTGGCCTGGCTGAAAGATTGGCGAACTTGTAGTGTGTAATTAATCCCAGCTAGTCTTTCCTTTTAAGGTTTGAAGGAAGATTTGATAAAAAGCAGTGGGAGCCATCCTGATCAGATAAAATAATAACCAATCTATTCTTGCAAGAGCGCACGCTGAGTGTTTTCTTCTCTCTCTCCTGGTAGCGACCATATCACGCCTTAATCAAGATAATAAAACGGATTATTGACCGAACCCGCTTGTTATACTGAGCTGGGGAACGTTGATCCCGCTCCAACTTATAATTGTTATAAGACCGAGCAGGAAATTGGGGAATACCAGATATCCCATGCCGCCCAAACGAAGAGAGTGCATGCTAATGCATCATCTTCGGGTGTGTTCATTATACAGAACTGTTTCTCAGTATCCTCCGTATCCTGGGTATATGATACCGGATCAGGATCCCAGATATGTAATCTGTTACATAGGGCTGCAAAAGGGTAGAAAAACTGAGAACGGGTGATAAGTTTCATGAGGCAGAAAACGGGGCAAGAGTTGCAGCCAAGTCTGTCGGTCACTGTCACCCTGTATCACCAATACATTGATTCTGAACGAATGTTATTAGATACCGAACCTGATATACAAAATCATATCAGTCTCTTTATTAGTAAAGAAAGGATATAATTTTGTATTGATGGATAATGTTTTGAATATTTCCTATATCAAAAGTTGATCGGTTCAGGCACGTTATCTAAAAGCATTGATGTTCTAAATCAAACTACAGTTCTTTAGTATACAGAACACACACAAGAGGAAGAGTTCAGAAATGAACGGATCCTTCTTGAGGCATTGTAGACTAGGTCATATCAATGCGACCCGACTAGCTAAGTTACATAAAGATGCATATTTAAATCAGTTTGAATTTACATCTTGTGAAACTTGCCAGTCATGTCACAAAGATAAGATGACCATAGCTCCGTTTATTGAAAACAGAGAAAGAGTTAGTGAACTCTTGGGATGATACATGTTGATGTATGTAAGGTCCCCTGTCTACACATGCCAAGAAAGGTTCTTTGTACTTCATTACATTCTCTGATAATCTCTCAAGATTCAGACATATGTTCCTGTTGAAACATGAGTCCGAACCTTTTGAGAAATTCACAGAATATAAGCGAGAAGTAGAGAACCAAAATACGGGTATAAGTATTATGTCCTTTGATGAGATTAAGGAGAAGAATACTTGAGCACGGAATTCCAGGACTATTCTAAACGAGAATGAGATTCTCTCTCAGCATTACTCCTCCGTATACACCATAGCACGATGGTATATCGGGGCGGAGCAATAACACCCTATATGATAAGGTGTGCTCTATGATGAGTACTACTGAGTTTCCTATTTTCCTTAAGGGAGTTATGCACTTACGAAGTTGCATACCTATTGAATAGGGTTCCAATCAAATCAGTTGCCTACCATTTCATATGTGATATGGAAAAGGAAGAGCCCATTTCTTAAGTTAGTTAAGATTTGGGGTTGTCCGGCCTATGTCTGAAAGCAAAATCCGGACAAGCTCGAGGCAAAGTCTGTATTGTAGAACTGGAAAGGTTCCAGCTATACAAACTGCAGCTGATGATTTAATAGAACCAAGGGATTCAGTAGATACCAACGAACCTCAGCCTCTCCGCCGATCTAGTAGGGTTCCTCATCCACCTGAGAGATACTTCGGTTTCTCTATGACAGTGGGAGCGAGGAATGCATCATGAGATGATGACCCAACTAGCTTCGAGCTGGCCATCAGGAGTGGGACTCTGTAAGAATGGCTGGATGCTTAGTGATCTGAGATGGAATCCATGTACACCAACAAAGTATAGACTTTGGTTGCTATATCTGAAGGGTTAAATCCCCATCAGGAGCAAGTATATCTTGAGAAGATTACTTGGTGTAGATGGAAAAGTTGAGACTTTCAAAGCTAGACTTGTTAAAGCTTTTCGTCATCGACCAGGCGTGGATAATGATGAAACCTTTTCCAATATCTATGCTTAAGTCCATCCAGATACTACTTGCCACGGCTACATTCCATGACTACGATATCTGGTGGTTGGGTGTCATGACTGCTTTTGTAAATGATGATTTAGAAGAGAGCGTCTATAAGTACACAGCCAGAGGGCTTCGTAGACAGTGGGAGCAACGGAAACGTGTGCAAGATGCTTTATAGGATAAAGCAGGCATCGCGGAGTTGGAACATCTGTTTTGATGAATTAGTCAAAGAGTTTGACATCATCAAAATGGTAGATGAACCTTGTATATACAAAAAGGTAGTAGGGAGTATGGTGACGATCCTCGTAGAGTACGTGGATGACATACTCTTGATAGGGAAGGAGTTTCTTATGCTATGCTCGGTCAATCTCCGTTTATCACAATGATTCTCCATATAGGATCATAATGATACCTACTAACTCCTGGATTTTGGATCTATGAGATAGATCTAAATGGATGTTAGGATTCTCACTTGTTGAAGTGAGATGGTATCACATGATCCTGGGGAGAATCACTGGAAGTGTTCCAGGGTGATAAGGACGACTGAATGTCAGTCACAGGCATTGCCTTTACCCTTAGTGGAGGGACGGTATGTTGGAAGAGTTCCAAGCTAGATACCGTGACATACTAGACGATAAAGGCAGGATACATCACTACTTAAGATGCTACCAAAGAGGCTGTTTGGGTGTATATTGGTTCATGAGATGAACTATGTTCCTCCCATTGTGTGACAATGGAGTTGTGGCTTATGCCAAGGAACGCAGGTCCCATCAGTGATCCAGACATATTCTAAGGCAGCATCACTTGATCATGGAGATGGTTGATCTCCAGGGAGATCGAGGTTAGGAGAGTAGACTCAGAGGACAACACAGCGGATCCACTCACAAAGGCCTGTTCCCAGAGAGAGACTTTTATGGGATGGTTGAGTATGAGATACTGCAACCACTGCTATCAGATGGCCCTAGTGCAAGTGGGAGATTGTTAGTTATATGTATGCCCTAGAGGCCATTACTGTACATAGGATGTATATTGTAGTGGATGCTGGGACATATATAGGGAGGACTTTCTTGCTCGACATGATAGTATGCTATCTGGTTGAACTTTACCTTAACGTGTATACTGATTGTCTCTCTGTTACATGTTGGTAAAGCCCTTAGGATGTGTGCTTGACTACCTGGACTATGATGCGGATCATACTAGTGGGGACATGGTAGTCTATAAGTACATCTTTCAAAGTCCCTAGTCGTGGGTGTATCGAGACGGGGCATCGATATACCAGAGTAGACTAGCGTATACCTTCTCGACCCATACAGATGGGCGATGGATGATCCCATATCCATTGGTGTTTGACATCAGAGATGATATACGGGTGCTCAGTAGAGACTGGGTACACTGGACGGACTCGCCGAGAACTCCCAGATGGTATTATACCTCACGTCAGATGGCAGTTCTCTGGTGACACTGGTACAGAGTAGTCTGTTGACCCGAGATCGTCATAGAGTCTTGTGTGGTTCCCACTGTGCTTTGATTTCCATCTTACCACGTCCAAGAGGGCGTGCAAAACGGTGGTTTTTGGGTACAGTCCCGAGTCACATGGAGGCAATGAGCGATAGGAGGGGATTCGTCTCTCCCGGTATAGGGGGTTGATGTTGTGCTGTGTTCGATTGGCTATAACAGGAAATCCCTGGCCAGGGTTGCTGAGATTTACTGGTAAGTGTTACCAGTAGTTTCTCGAACAGTTATAGACCTCATATCGACACGACTTATCAAGCTATTGGGGTCCGACGTTTACCACCCCTAGGCGAGATATGCGACAGATCAGACGGACAGACCGGACTGTACGGTAGTGTTACTGGTCGGATTCACTGGAGTGTGAGCGGGCTTGCTCGTCGATCTTCAGATCGCTCAATACCCGGGTGGCCGTTACGTTTGGCAGACCGCTTGCGGCTTGTGGGTGTTTGATATGATCATCGCCTGCTGCCGGCGTATTGACGAGTCTTTAGAGTCCTACACAGAGGTTTCCTGGCTCAAGCGAAACGAAATAGGAGCGCATATGAGATATGTGCGGGACCGAGAATAATGCGTGTATATGATACCGTATTCCATTCTCGCGATGAATGTATCGAGTGGTTGTATGCGATATAACCTAGTTATCGATTCAAGCGTTGATTCGATAAGCCGATACATTGTATACTAGTCGGTTGTGTGCGACATGACCGGATCATTGAATCAAGTGTTGATTTAATGATTTAATGTATAAATATATATTTGATATATTACTTTGCATTAACTAGTAATGGTTCACTTTAAATGGATTTTCTCACTTGGATTGTGCAAGTTGTATATGTGATATACTTTTATGCACATGTTTGTATCATGTTTGATGATGCATATTAACTTGGTTAAGTGTAAAGATTAAACCATGGTTTACTTAATGATTAGGGTTTTGATTATCTTATTCATTTATTTATATTCATTTTTGAAATTATTTAAGGATGGTGGCTTATTTTGTTTTATGTTGAAGTTTCTTGAAACTTTGATCAAGTCGAACCATTCTTATCTCTTCCTTAACCCTAACCATCATATCTAACCATGGTCCATTCTCTACATTAAACTAAGGTTAATATTATGATAAGAATGGATTTTATTTTCTATTCTATTATTCTTATCATAACAATATTCATCTTCTTCATCTTCTTATTCATTGAAGAAGCTTGAGGTCATCAATGGTGGATTGATGATTTGAGTGAGAAATCCAATTCTAAAGTCTACCCACTTCCTATTTCTTCATCCTCTATCTCTTGCCAAGTAGTAGAGTGTGTTTCCTTCACAAGTTTCTTGACTTGGTGAAGTGAGAGCTTGATCTTGCGATGCCTCGACGTAGATCATCTTCGGCATGCACATCGACGACCTAGCTTGCCCATTCTCCGACGAAGCCGACTCTAGAGCCCGGATTTGATTTGGACAGCGGAGACGACCTCGTTGCGGAGCCGTGGAGGTGGAGGACCGGATCTACAAAGGTTGTATTTCCGTTAAACTTTTAGTTAAGTGTTAACTAGTTAGTTTTTCGCCTAGACATCTAGCCGACGATCCGTAGTTTAGGGTTTGTAGGCACCGTAAAATTTGAAAATGGCATGGTTGATGCCTTGTGAGACCTCTTGGGAGTGCCTAGGAACCCTACACAAAAGGCAGTTCAAGACGGTCACATAATCGAGTTAAGGTTTGTTTTCTTCTAGAGGGTCCATCACGTTACTTGCACGACTTAGAACGTTCTTAAACTACGGAAAAATCCAACACTTGGAAATTTTCCGGGTCGGGAAAAAGTGAGTTATTGATATCCGTTCGAACTTTTTAACACGTTCTAAAATTATCCGGAAAAACATAAACGAAATTAAATTATCCGATCGAATCAACGAGTCCCCAATACAACCAAGAAAACTCTGAGGAGGGGACTTTGGATTTGGATTTCTCACTCTATTTCTTCACTTGAAATATTTTTTAGCAAGCTTTTCTTCTTCTTGAAGAAGAAGAAGAAGAAGAAAAGAATAAGAATGAAAAATGAATTATATAAAAAGAATAATCAAGTGAAGTCTATCATAATGCAACCATGGGTGAGTTTACCTTTGTAGAGACTAAACCATAGTTTGAGGTAATGGTTTGGTTAATGAAAATCTTATGCAAAACAAAATGAGTGGACTTTGTCAAAGATGCTTAAAAGCTTCATGAAGCTTCAAGCCAAGACAAAGAAAACCACCATTTTGTTTTACCAAAATAAATAAAAACCCAAACCATTATCTTAAATATGGTGTAAGTCATACACACACCCAAGTTTGCATGTATCATCAATCATGATACAAACTAGTGCACAAACATATATCACATATACAACTTGTGCACATCAAGTGCGAATATCAATCTTAAGTGAACCAACACTAGTTAATGTAAAGTGATATATCAAATATATAATCATACATTAAATCATTAAATCAACACTTGATTTAATGATCCGGTCATATCGCATATAACCGACTAATATCTAGTGTATCAATATATCGAACCAACACTTGATTCGGTAACCCGGCTATATCTCATATAACTGACTGATGATACAAATCGTGAGAATAGAATACAGTATCACATACTGGTATTATTCTCGGTCCCGCACATATCTCATATGCGCTTCTATTTCATTTCGCTTGAGCCAGGAAACCTCTGTGTAGGACTCTAAAGACTCGTCAATACGCCGACAGTAGGTGGTGATCATATCAATCACCTACAAGCCGCAAGCAGTCTGCTAAACGTAACGGCCACCCGGGTATTGAGCGATCAGAAGATCAACGAGCAAGCCTGCTCACACTCCTGCGAATCCAATCAGTAACACTTGCTGCACAGTCCGGTCCGTTCGTCTGATATGTCGCATATCCCGCCTAGGGGTGGTAAACGTCAGACCCCAGTAGCTTGATAAGTCATGCCGATGTAAGATCCATAACAAGCGTGAAACTACTGATAACACTTACCAGTAAATCACTGCAACCCTGGCCAGGGATTTCCAGTTAATGCCAGTCGAGCATAGCGCAACATCAACCCCCAATACCGGGAGAGACGAATCCCCTCCTATCGCTCATTGCCTCCATGTGAATCGGGACTGTACCCAAAAACCACCTGTTTGTACGACTCAGTAGAGCCGTGGTAGGGTGGAAATCAAAGCACAGTGGGAGACACACAAGACTCTATGACGATCTCGGGTCAACAGACTAAGTTGTACCAGTGTCACCAGAGAACTGCCATCTGACGTGAGGTATAATACCATCTGGGAGTTCTCGGCGAGTCCGTCCAGTGTACCCAGTCTCCACTGAGCACCCGCATACCGTCTCTGATGTCAAACACCAATGAATATGGGATCATCCATCGCCCATCACATGGGTCGAGAAGATATACGCTAGTCTACTCTGGAATATCGATGCCCCGTCTCGGTACTCCCACGACTAGGAACATATGAAGGATGTACTCTTGGACTACCCAGGCCCCACTAGTATGATCTGCATCATAGTCCTGCAAGTCGAGTACACATCCTAAGGTCTTTATCAACATGTAATAGAGAGACAGCAAGTATACATGTTAAGATAAAAAGCAACCAGATAGCGTACTATCATGTCGAGCAAGAAAGTCCTACCTATATATGTCTCAGCATCCACTACAATATACATCTCATGTACAGTAATGGCATCTAGGGCATACATATAACTAACATTGATAATCGTTCGAACTTTTTGACTTCGCCTAGACAACATGCGAATACCCGAAACAATGTTAAAACTGCGAATACGAAACACTCCGAATTGCTTATAGTGTAAGATTATATCGCATGCAAAATTAGCAAAAACAAACAACACCTGAAACACCAAAACCCAGATTCTGGAAGACACCAAAAAATTCAACCCATTCCTGCACAACAAGGACGAGCTCGCCGGAAAACTTAGGCATGTCGCCGGCCATTTTCCGAGGATAGGGGCTAAATTTTTCTGTGTTTTCATGATGCATACCATACAACATTATGCAATTGTTTTAAAAAAAATTTGAAGACCTTTTAAAATCTACAGAAACTATGATTTCGTGTTTCAAGTTTCGGAGTCGTTCCAGTTTCGTAATCTTAACAAAATCCGTCTAATTTTCTAGCATGGCTCTAATACCACTGCAGGGTTGTCTAACATGGCAGCAAGGTTTCGGGAGGCATCATCCATGCCAATTTCAAAAATTTGCCGTTCTAGCTAACCCTAACCCTAGAATCGTTACTAGAAAATGCGACGAATCAAATGCAAACAACTTTGTAACTAAAGTGAACAAGGAATACAACCTTTGTAGACCGGTCCTTCACTTCATTAGCTCCATGTAGTAGTCCCTTCGCTGCGATCATGAACTCCCGGACTCTAGAGAGGCTCCCATGAAGAAATAAACAAGCTTGCATCTAAGTCTTCGAGGCCGAAGATGATCTATATCGAGGGGACACTAACCCAAGCTATCTCTTCACTAATTATAGAATTAGTGAAGCAAACACCCTATACTAAATGGCAAGTAGTAGAGGATGATGAAGTAGAAAGTGGGCTCACTTTAGATTTATCTTTCTCACAATAATTCATCACTTCTCAAAAGCAAGAGAGCTCAAAAATGAGGAAGAAGAAGATGGAGCAAGTGATCAAGTGATGAATGAATTCATGAGATTAGAAATGCAACCATGGTGAGTAAATATCTTATGCCTAACTCATGTAGAGAATAAACCAAGGTCAAGGGTTAAGGTTGGGTTAACAAATATCTTAAGCAATGACAAACAAGTGGACTAAGTCAAATCTCTACAAGTTTGCACTAAACTCCAAGCCATAAGATTATCCACTAATTTGTAATTTGCTTAATCAGGAAGGGGTTAGCTTGATACTGAGCGCAGCTTAAATATTAACCATAACATAAACCCTTGCATGGCATTAATCTCATACATATTTGTTGCATGTGTAACCTAGCATGATACAAACATGTACATTAATATACATATCTCATATATACAATGTGCACATCAAGTGAGAAAAGAAATCATAAGTGAGCAAATATTAGTTAATGTAACTTAATATATCAAATATATAATTATACATTAAATTATTAAATCAACACTTGATTTAATAATCCGGCTATATCACATATAACCGACTAATATCAAATGTAACAACTTATCGAATCGACACTTGATCCGATAACCCGGCTATATCATATATAACCGACCGATGTCACATATCGCAAGAATATAATACGGTATCACATATCGTATCAATCTCGGTCCCGCACATATCACATATGTGCTCCTACTCCATTTCGCTTGAGCCAGGAAACCTCTGTATAGGACTCTAAAGACTCGTCAATACGCCGGCAGTAGGTGATGATCATATCAAACACCCATAAGCCGCAAGCGGTATGCTAAACGTAATGGCCACCCGGGTATTAAGCGATCAGAAGATCTACAAGCAAGCCTGCTCATACTCCTGCAAATCCAATCAGTAACACTACCGTACAGTCTGGTATATTCGTCTAATATGTCGCTCTTCCGTTGCTAGGGGTGGTAAACGTCAGACCCCAGTAACGTGATAAGTCGTGCCGATGTGAAGCTCATAACGGGTCGAGAAACTACTGATAACACTTACCAGTATATCTCTGAAGCAGCCCTAGCCAGGGACTTCCTATTATAGCCAATCGAGCACAGCGCAACATCAACCCCCAATACCGGGAGAGACGAAACCCCTCCTATCGCTCATTGCCTCCAAGTGACTCGGGAATGTACCCAAAAGCCACCATTTTGCATGTTCTCTTGAATGTGGTAAGGTGGAAATCAAAGCATAGTGGGAATCACACAAGACTCTATGACGACCTCGGGTCTACAGACTAACCTGTACCAGTGTCATCAGAGAACTGCCATCTGACGTGAGGTATAATACCATCTGGGAGTTCTCGGCGAGTCCGTCCAGTGTACCCAGTCTCCACTGATGTCACGCCCCGAAAGTACGGAACATGACCGGCACTTAAACTACGAACGTCTCGAGGCGTACGTAATCTAAGTGAGCCGAAAACCCAGAAATCCAAACTAAGAAAATTAGCAGAGTGAAGGAAAACCAATTTAAATCAAGTAGTTTTAATAGCATAAGCCGAATTATGCGGTTTTAAAAACATCAAATATTTCCCGAAAATTTCGGCAGAGTCTCCTTTGTAAATACTGGCCCCCAAACGAGATACAACATGAATAGTATACGAAATCAATAAAAAGGCATCCCCAAGTGGGAGCTAGCTCTTCGTCAATCGACGGTCACAACCACACAAGTAATATAATATACAACGCCAAGGGCGAGGATCAAAACTCTAAAGGAAATGCAAAACAACAAGAAATCCACAGAAATACAACGCGCGACTCTAAGGTCGAAAGAATAACATCACTGGTCTCTATCTTAAAAATAAATACATGTTTGGTTGATGGAACTTCTATATACAACAGAATAATGATATACAAGATATATAATGGGGGTACGATACAAGTAAACCCACCTACTAGCAAATCACCCGAACGAAACTATGCCCGCAAAGCCGTAAAGAACCCTGTACGGCAAACCTGCAAGAAACTGGGGCACAACGGGGGTGAGTTGCCAACTCGTGAATAGAAAAACATCTACGAATAGAAATCGCATAAATAACGCAACCTAGGTCAATGATCATAATATATCCTCAAATATATGTATAACATGCAGCCTATAACAATGGCTAGGGTAATGTCTAACCCGAGTGTAATCTCATGTGCCCGTGTCAGTGCCTCAGGTAGCAATATATCATATGAATGAGGTATGAATGCATGAAAACAGAATACATGTAAATGAAGAAACTGTTTTCATAATTTAGTGAGATTTCCTTTATATTTTTAAAATGAGATATCATAAATGAAATCAGCATAAAACAGTGCCTAGCATCGGCACAAAACGTAATCCCAATATCTCGATATCTCTGTATCACAGTCTCTGTACCTCAATATCTCGAAATCTCAATGTCTCAATCACAATATCTAGGGCACCGTCAGTCCAGACCGGCCCCTACCATCCATCTCAAGACCACGACGGTACCCTCCGGATATCCGACGAGTCGGGTAATATCACCGGTAGGTAGCGCTCCCCTGCCAGGCTCAATGTCAGCAACACGACCTTCTTGCCGCCGGGTACCTTACCGGGCCCACTATGTACCCGAAACGGTTCATCCATCTCCTCGAATCGGGTCTCGAAATCCATCAGCAAACTCATGGTGGACGACTCATACATCATGGGAAAACTGCATTTTTATTTAAAAAGAGAGAAAGCAGTTTATATATGTTTTGCGGTTTTCCTCCAAATCCAGAAAATATCATGGAAATCCGAATCATCAATAGCATGTAAAACCATGAATATAAGCATGAGAATCCATGAATACGGCATAACAATGGATAACAGTATGCATGAAGCGACAAGTAATAACTACAATATCTAAGCTGGCATATGAGGTATGTACACTAATATTATGTCAAACTACTAGCTATCAATCTAAATTAAGCAATAATATTTTCAAAGGTGTATGTGACATGGCAATTACCGATGAAGATGTGTGTGAGCCGGCAAGTAAGTGTATGTGGTACATACGCATCATCGGTAATGGTGCTGGTGTCCTAACAGCATAATATCAACAATGCAATATGAAATAACAATGTAAGTATGCGATGCGGAGCGAGCAACCAAAATGAGCGGGAGCTAAATATTAAACAATGGTGCCATTTGAAATAACACGAACCGCGGGGTTTTCAAAATAGGGGCTACGGTGGTTTTTAAGAAAGGATACGTTTTTTTGAAATATCCGTAGATCCCTTGACCTGTCTTTTAAAATACCCACGATCCGCTAGTTTTGAAATAGGTAGGAGTCTAATCTAATCTAACAACTACACTAAACTATACGGCTGAACTAACAAGCTGAACTACAGGTAAGGAAACCGCCTATCATCTGAGTCGATACATATACATACCTGTATATGTATAGTCGGTGATCCCGCCTCAATAATATCATATCTGATACCATATCTATAATCAGGCATCCCAAGTCAAGAGTGCGGATCAATCATCAATATAGCTCGTACAAAAATCCGTCGTACGGCATCCCAAATCTGGGTACGGGTCAATATCACATTCATCATACTATTCACCTGGTATCCGCTTTATCAAATAGCATGATCGGGGTACTGATCTACATCTAGTACAATACTGATACCGCCTAAGTATGCATGCACATGTGTGAAACACTACGTCAAGGACCCGCTACAACGTCATGTCGTATCTTAAATACGAACCCTGCTATATCACCGATCTCACGGCCTCAAATCAAATCTCATCGACTCATCTTAAATCCCAAGTACTATCCTCATTATCCATGCATGCGTATATGAATGTACATATGCATAGTCCCATACCCACGCATATATACATATATACATATCCCAATCTGCGCACAAGAAAGTAAAGTATGCAAGTCTGTGTGTGCGTATGTGGGTATAACAACTACTCTAGGTTTTCGCAACTAACCCAAAGGTAACCCATGAACACATAAACATAACATAAATAAACATTCTCGTATCATAAAACACCTATATAAACATATATCTATGAGCTACACTACGGACTGCGGGGGTGCTATACGCCATCCACCCGACTTCTCCCCGTAGATATAAATCTACTCACTTGGTCCTTACTAGCCGGTGCCGACGTCGCCACGTGCTTACTTGTCGTCTCAAAGTCCACATGGGGTACCTACATATCATAACGCATCGTATCGCATTAAAACCAAATTCGAAATCGAAACGGCACACGAAAATCAAATCGGCACGCGTATCACGCATAGGTCAAAACCTATCGCCTACGCATGCAAGAATAGCCAACCTACCCTCGATGTCGATGTACAAATATCAAACCATCGAGACAAATCCAATCACACTCATTTGCACATTCACGAACACTAATTATAATATAAAATAGGTTAAAACTCACGAAAACCCCAATTTCACTTAAAAAGTCATTTTTCCGAAAATCTAGCAAGCAAAATTAACCGTTTTAGTACAAAACTCGATGTATAAACGAATCTAGCGGCCACAATATTCACTAAATATCTTAAATAAGTCATAAAAACAATTCCCATAATTTAATCTCATTAAATTCCATAAACTCCAAAATTCTAGTTCGCAAACATATCAATTTTAACACTTTTTAAAGTAAAATTCACAATTCATCAATTAAGCTTAGTTTTGCATATACTATAGTATTAAACCAAAATTTATAATGTTAATAATGTCATGAAACCTTAATCATATTTTAATCTAAACCATTTAACAAATTTCCAAAAACCTAGTTAGCAAATTAGCATAATTTGAACAATTTTAAAAAAAAACAATTAGTAACCTAGTAATTAGCTTTGTTTTAGCATGCCCACTAGATAATAACCACACAATTAGATCATGATCAATTGACCAAAACCCTAACTTAGTATTCAAAACCCTTTCTTTAAATTTCAAACTTGAAATTTAAAACCCTAATTTAACACCTAATAGCTAGATTGAAGTAATTTAACAACAAATTAAGCATAAGGTTATGATTATACCTCACAAGCTTGCGATCAAACTTGCAAAAATCTTAGCCTCCAACAATGATTTCATGCTCCAAGATCCATGTTTGAATAGCTAAAGAATAATGGGTAAAGCTTGGATTTAGAATTAGCTTTGAATTTTTGAGAAAAATGGTGGATTTTTGTCACGCCCCGCTTTCCAGAGTACGCAAGATTGGGCACGTGACATAGCCAACCATGCTACCTGTGGGTAGGAAGTATCCATCCACAGTCACATTACGGTTGTAAGGTTATCAAGAACAAGATAAAAAAAGCTAATCTAATACATGTCCAAATCCATAATAACAAGAATCAATAAACAATAAGTGCGGAAGCTAATGATCCAATACAATGAATAAACAGTACGTCCCATAATGCGGGCTCACATCTGGAAATGGAAAGAAAAATAAATAAACTAAACTCTAAGGAACTCACAGTTCAGCCTGCTGGCTGAAGTACTCCTGCTCGGTCGTCGATAGTGGTAAGGAATCTGGGCCATGCAAAACCCAGACGTCAGCGCGTCGTGACATCAAGTATATAATGTAAACATGATAATAAGCAATGCAAATATGAACATGAACAAAGCAGTACTAAGAAATGACAGAACAGGGTAATGTGCAGTGGTGACTAAACTGTCCTATCAGGTTTCTACTCTATAGTCTTTGAAATCAATTGATGAATCGTCGATGTAACTCAATAGTATCCCGTGCATGCCCGGGACCACGGTCAAGACCCTCGGGGCTGAATCCGAGACGTGCCGCTAAGCAGTAAAAGGTAGCAAGATGGACGAGTAGTGTCAGCATCACCACTCCGGAGCTGGCCAAGCCCGTAAGACTGATCAGAACAAGTATCGAACTGTTGAGTTACAAGTCGGTTTCACCTTTGATTTCCCCATACCCCCAAGCTATGTATGTCAGGTCAGGTATTTAGTTGTCAAGGACTAATGCCAACACAAGATCCGGTAAAAGTAGGTCTGTCTGGATAGACAGCAGGAATGGTCAGGTTTGTTGGCATTAGGCATGAGATCAGGTAACAGGTAAAGCCATGGTACATCAGGTCAACCAGGTAATGTATAAAGGTGTCATGTCATGTCAAGAGTGTACGGTACCATGTCATGTCAAGTAGGAAGTGTAACAGGTCATGTCAGGAAGCACAAGATGTCATGTGGGTGCTCATAATCAAACTAACATAAACATGTGTATAAATAAACAAGCATGAGTACTATCAGAACAATAACTGGAACATGTAATATGATATGCCAATAGATATAATTTCAAGGATATGGATGCACAGTTATCGATTAGGGTTACATTATAGTTCCAATATTAATTAGGATACAATTTATTAAACATGGAGTGTTAATATCACATTATTATGTAGTGATGTGATCTATGGATGCAATTATATGTATCTTAAATGCGATAGATGCAAACGG
Organism: Agapanthus africanus; assembly: GCA_030015575.1. Classification (NCBI taxonomy): domain Eukaryota; kingdom Viridiplantae; phylum Streptophyta; class Magnoliopsida; order Asparagales; family Amaryllidaceae; genus Agapanthus; species Agapanthus africanus. The sequence continues at coordinate 85,320,917 of JASDDO010000029.1, forward strand.
GTATCCGAAAAGTTATAAAACTATAAAATGGTAATGTGGGATGTACAACTAAACAATATGTGATATAATAATATTAATATGGATAGCATATTCAAAGCGATTAGTAACTATAAAAGATGTATTGATTAACCATGCACAAGAAGGTTCCGTTCAGAAATTTAGCGTCATCCTAATTTGTAAAATAGCTTAAAAATAACAAATGTTCTCCAAAAGAGACGTATCTTATACCAAAACAAAGATAATTCAATAAGGTTTTCAGTTTTATAAGTATAAGCATCTCAGGTTATCCCTACAAAAAGTTATGAATATTCAAATTTGAAAGTTTGCTGCTGGAATTTCCCCGGACAGCAGTTTAGAGACGTTTTCATTTGCATTTTACGTTAATTAAACAATTTATTTTGCAAGTAAATATTTCATAGAGTTATAGTATTCTGAATTAGCTTCGTAACGAACTAAAGAACGTATCCTAATGATTTTTCTATGATTTATAATGAATTTTATAAGATAAAGTGTACAGTAAATTTCAGATTTGTCATATCCGATTTTTCAACGACATTTCATATGTAAACTATAAGATTTTCAAATGTATAATATTATAAAATGAAGATTATAAAAGTATATAGCATGTAGCAAGATTAACTTGCCTCGATGGGTCGCGAATCGGGAAAACGGAACGTTAACCGTCGGCGGGGAAAACTCGCGACGGCGCACGGTTCACGGAATGAACCCAAACGACGAACAAAGGAACCACACGGGTCGGGTATCTCGCTGGAACGTCGAGAAACGTCACCGGCACGACGGAATTCCGGTAACAAAAGAAAAGTTAAAAGAATGAGAAACGAGACATGAAGCAAGAAGAGAAAAATGATAAAGAGAAGTACGAGAGAATATATAAGGGGTAGAGAGAGAGAGAAAGTGGAGAGAAAGAGAAGAAGGAGAGAGAGAAAGTGGGGACCACGGGGTTAAAGGGGAGGTTGCGATTGGCTGAGAGAATAAATTGAGAAGGATATAAAAGATTGTAAAAATATTATATGGTTAACTTAAAGATTTAAAAGATAGGTAATGAACAGTAAGATATCAGATTAGTTAGAAAAATATATGCGAAGGTTTTAATAATATTAAAAATTTGGGATTTTGGCGCCAAATGAAACATTTCCAAATTGCGCCCGGGTTGGGTCCAAAAAATTCGAAATTCAAATTATAGGATTTTAAGCGGGTTCCAAATTTTGAAAAGAGGTGTTTAATGATTAAAATGCATGCCCCCAAGTCGGACACTTGCACGCACGCGTAGTCGTCCAAACTTGCCCGTTTAGCCAAACGGAACGGAATCTCGACACGCGGACGCTACCACGCGACTAGTGGCGACGAGTAGGCCAAGATGGACATCTTAAATTTCATTTTAGGAGTTAAAATTTGTTATGTGCCAAAATGACTTAACCGGTTAAAATTTAGCAATAAACCCCAGAAAACAGAATAATTGGAAAAGGAGCAATATATAACCCTCAACTAGTAAGATAATTAGTATTATTAGGCTCGGGTGTTACATCATACCCAACTACAAAAAGAATTTCGTCCTCGAAATTCCAAGAATACAAGATAGCTAACTACTGGAAAAGGTGAGGGAATTTCTGCCGGATCTCGTCTTCTCGCTCCCACGTAGATTCTCCATGCGATCGGTTACCCCAAGAAACTAGCACAAGAGGGATAACCTTGTTCTTAAGAACCTTTTCTCTCCGATCCTTGATTTCAACTGGTCGCTCCTCAAAAGTCAGGTCCTCCCGAACGGTCAACTCCGAACGATCCAAGACATGAGTCTCATCACGAACATACTTCCGTAGTTGAGACACATGAAACACATCGTGAACTCCTGCTAAAGACTGTGGTAACGCCAACCGGTACGATACTTCTCCAACACGCTCCAATATCTCGAAGGGTCCAACGAAACGAGGACTAAGCTTTCCCCGACTTCCAAAGCGAATCACTCCTCTAGTCGGTGATATCTTCAGGAATACCAAATCACCCACGGCGAACTCTAGAGGTCTTCTTGACGTGTCGGCCCAACTCTTCTGTCTGTCTGGAGCTGCCTTCATATGCTTCCTGATTGTATTCACTTCCTCAACTGTCTGCACTACCAAATCTGGTCCTAGTAACCTTCGTTCACCAACATCATCCCAACAAACAGGTGAACGACACTTACGACCATACAACGCTTCAAACGGAGCCATCTGAATAGTCGCTTGGAAGCTATTGTTGTACGAAAACTCCACCAGGTGTAGATGATCTTCCCAAGAACCTTTGAAGTCCAACATGCAAGCTCTCAACATATCTTCAAGGGTCTGGATCGTTCTCTCCGATTGTCCATCAGTCTGAGGATGATAAGCTGTGCTAAACTTCAATCGAGTCCCCAAACTTTCTTGTAAACTCCTCCAAAAGTGCGACAAGAACCGAGTGTTCCGATCGGACATGATGCTTACCGGTACTCCATGCAATCTCACAATCTCCTGCATGTACCGCCCTGCCAAAGTCTCTGTCGATTGACCAACCCGAAAAGGAATAAAGTGAGCTGCCTTGGTCAACCGATCGACAATCACCCATACAGCATTGTTGCCCTTTGGACTCCGCGGTAAGGCCGTCACGAAATCCATGGTTATATGATCCCACTTCCACTGAGGAATCGGAAGTGGTTGCAACAAACCAGCAACCCTTTGGTGTTTAGCCTTGACTTGCTGACACACCAAGCACTTAGCCACGAAGCGAGCAATTTCCCGTTTCATACCTTCCCACCAGAAGTGCTGTCGAATATCTCGGTACATCTTTGTCCCTCCTGGATGTACGGAGTAAGCTGAACTGTGTGCCTCCTTCATGAGCTCTTCACGCACATCTCCTTTTGGCACACACACACGGCTACCATAGCTCAATGAACCGTCTTCGTGGATCAGTAAATCGGTTCGTAGTCCTGCTTCAACCTGCTCCCGAAACTTTTGTAGTCTAGGATCCTGCGATTGTGCTGCTTTAATCCTCTCAACTAAGGACGACTGTACTTGCAATTGCAACAACTGTCCCGTAGCACGTGGTAGCACAACCTCCAAGTCAAATCTCCGAAAATCCGCAATGATCTCCCTCTGTGCAGTCAATATCTGAATTGCTGGTAACCGACTTAGCGCATCTGGCACGACGTTAACTTTTCCAGGATGGTACTTAAGATCAAGGTCGTAGTCGGCCATCAGCTCCAACCATCTGCGTTGCCTCATGTTCAACTCCTTTTGAGTGAACACATACTTCAAACTCTTATGATCTGTAAAGACTTCGACTCTCTCGCCCAAAAGGTAGTGTCTCCAAATCATCAGGGCGAAGATCACGGCTGCAAGCTCCAAGTCATGAGTCGGATAATTCTTCTCATGAGTCTTCAGTTGTCTTGATGCGTACGCAACGACTTTCCCATTCTGCATCAGAACACATCCCAATCCCTTTCCTGATGCGTCGCTGAGAATCACAAGTCCTCCTGAATTATCTGGTACGGTCAGGATCGGGGCGGTTATCAACTTCTGCTTCAACGTCTCGAAGCCAACGCACACTTATCCGTCCATACAAAAGGTACCTCCTTACGCATAAGCTTGGTCAGCGGTTCTGCCAAACGAGCAAAGTTCTCCACAAATCTCCTGTAGTATCCGGCTAATCCAAGGAAACTTCTTATCTCAGCTACATTCCTTGGAATAGGTCAATCTCGAACTGCTGCAATCTTTTCGGGATGGACGGCGATTCCATCACCCGACACGACATGTCCCAGAAATTTCACTTCTTCCAGCCAGAATTCGCACTACTCATCTTCGCATAAAGCTTCTCCTGTCTCAACATCTGCAGGACCTAATGATATCCGGATCGCAAATCCAGTTTCGAGAATACTCTCGCGCCACTAAGCTGCTCAAAAGTCCTCCAATGCGAGGGATCGGGTACTTGTTCTTAATAGTCGCCCGGTTCAATTCTCGATAATCAATGCACATCCTTCTCGTGCCATCCTTCTTCTTTACTAAAAGAACTGGAGCTCCCAAGGCGAGTTGCTGCTTCGAATCCAACCCTTCTCAAGTAATTCACCAACTTGCTTCTTAACTCCTTCCAATTCCACTGGTGCCATTGGATAGTAAGCTTTAGACACTGGCGCTGCACCAGGACTAAGGTCAATCGTGAACTCCACGTCTCGCTTCGGCGGTAAGCCCGATATATCTTCAAACACGTCCATAAAGTCGCGAACAACTGCCGGCTCTTCATTACTATTAGCTTCCATAGCTGCAAGAACACTGTTTGTCGGCCTAGTCCTAAACTCGACTGGCCCGACAGAACTGCTTCCTTACCGCAACTGCTGTCTGCTGTGAACTCCCAATTTTCCTGATATGCTCTGCTGTTCTCGAGCTGCCGTAAGAACCTGTGAGAAAGTGGTCAAACCCAGGGAGACGGTTTGCCTTTGGATGTCCACATCCAAGCTGCGCATGGACCTTCGTGCCCTGTCTGCATCGTTGGCGACTAAAGGTCCAGCGAAACTGCTGAGTCTCGTCCACTCTGCTGCATGCACGTCCACGGGTGCTCCATTCTGCCTCAGCCCAATAAATTTCTCTTCCATTTCCTCCCGTGCAGTCCGCGGAAAGAACTTCTCCAGGAAACTCTTAGAGAAATCCGCCTAACTGCTTGGCTTAGGCAAACGGTTCTCCTCCACAAGCCACCACTCTCGGCGTAATCCACTAGTTGAATGCGCACCACATCAACTCCTTTGTCCTCTGGAATCTGTGCCGCAATCAGCGAATTCTCCGTGCTGACTAGCCACTGCTCGGCTGGCATGGCTCCTCCAAACCAGTGAAAGTAGTAGGACCCACACGTCTGAACTCTGCCACGGTCCCTACTCGGTCAACTGGTCTAGTTCCAATCTTGTTCACAGACTGCTGAACGATCTGCAAACCTTCCTGAAACGAGTCCGCTTGCTGCTGGATCAGCTCGGGCTGTTTCTTTGATTTCCAGCATTCCTCTTATCACTCCAAGCATGGCGGCTCCGTTCACACGCCTCTGGTACGTCTTCAACTTCTTACCTGTCATAATCCTGAACTCAAAACACCCAATATTAGCATGATGATAGATTCTGAATATGGATCAAGGCTAGAACTCCAAGATACTTAAATAGAGTACCGCATTGTAGCTATGCCGCGGTATCATAGCTGCAATTACTTAACTCCACCCAAGTCGCCTAAGTCCTAGGGATAACAAGAAATTAGGTTTTCGAGTTGACAATGCAAAGTAAGTTTGCATGTCGACATGATCCGGAAGAATGATTCAAGGATGGTAAAACGGTTAAGGTGGCAGGACATGTTTCCTAATCACGGGTATTATGATTCGTGTATCGGGTGCAATACCCAACTACAAAGAATCAACCCAATTAACCTATATCTCTGATACCATAAAACCATGTCACGCCCCGCTTCCCAGAGTACGCAAGATTGGGCACGTGACATAGCCAACCATGCTACCTGTGGGTAGGAAGTATCCATCCACAGTGACATTACGGTTGTAAGGTTATCAAGAACAAGATAAAAAAAGCTAATCTAATACATGTCCAAATCCATAATAACAAGAATCAATAAACAATAAGTGCGGAAGCTAATGATCCAATACAATGAATAAACAGTACGTCCCATAATGCGGGCTCACATCTGGAAATGGAAAGAAAAATAAATAAACTAAACTCTAAGGAACTCACAGTTCAGCCTGCTGGCTGAAGTACTCCTGCTCGGTCGTCGATAGTGGTAAGGAATCTGGGCCATGCAAAACCCAGACGTCAGCGCGTCGTGACATCAAGTATATAATGTAAACATGATAATAAGCAATGCAAATATGAACATGAACAAAGCAGTACTAAGAAATGACAGAACAGGGTAATGTGCAGTGGTGACTAAACTGTCCTATCAGGTTTCTACTCTATAGTCTTTGAAATCAATTGATGAATCGTCGATGTAACTCAATAGTATCCCGTGCATGCCCGGGACCACGGTCAAGACCCTCGGGGCTGAATCCGAGACGTGCCGCTAAGCAGTAAAAGGTAGCAAGATGGACGAGTAGTGTCAGCATCACCACTCCGGAGCTGGCCAAGCCCGTAAGACTGATCAGAACAAGTATCGAACTGTTGAGTTACAAGTCGGTTTCACCTTTGATTTCCCCATACCCCCAAGCTATGTATGTCAGGTCAGGTATTTAGTTGTCAAGGACTAATGCCAACACAAGATCCGGTAAAAGTAGGTCTGTCTGGATAGACAGCAGGAATGGTCAGGTTTGTTGGCATTAGGCATGAGATCAGGTAACAGGTAAAGCCATGGTACATCAGGTCAACCAGGTAATGTATAAAGGTGTCATGTCATGTCAAGAGTGTACGGTACCATGTCATGTCAAGTAGGAAGTGTAACAGGTCATGTCAGGAAGCACAAGATGTCATGTGGGTGCTCATAATCAAACTAACATAAACATGTGTATAAATAAACAAGCATGAGTACTATCAGAACAATAACTGGAACATGTAATATGATATGCCAATAGATATAATTTCAAGGATATGGATGCACAGTTATCGATTAGGGTTACATTATAGTTCCAATATTAATTAGGATACAATTTATTAAACATGGAGTGTTAATATCACATTATTATGTAGTGATGTGATCTATGGATGCAATTATATGTATCTTAAATGCGATAGATGCAAACGGGTATCCGAAAAGTTATAAAACTATAAAATGGTAATGTGGGATGTACAACTAAACAATATGTGATATAATAATATTAATATGGATAGCATATTCAAAGCGATTAGTAACTATAAAAGATGTATTGATTAACCATGCACAAGAAGGTTCCGTTCAGAAATTTAGCGTCATCCTAATTTGTAAAATAGCTTAAAAATAACAAATGTTCTCCAAAAGAGACGTATCTTATACCAAAACAAAGATAATTCAATAAGGTTTTCAGTTTTATAAGTATAAGCATCTCAGGTTATCCCTACAAAAAGTTATGAATATTCAAATTTGAAAGTTTGCTGCTGGAATTTCCCCGGACAGCAGTTTAGAGACGTTTTCATTTGCATTTTACGTTAATTAAACAATTTATTTTGCAAGTAAATATTTCATAGAGTTATAGTATTCTGAATTAGCTTCGTAACGAACTAAAGAACGTATCCTAATGATTTTTCTATGATTTATAATGAATTTTATAAGATAAAGTGTACAGTAAATTTCAGATTTGTCATATCCGATTTTTCAACGACATTTCATATGTAAACTATAAGATTTTCAAATGTATAATATTATAAAATGAAGATTATAAAAGTATATAGCATGTAGCAAGATTAACTTGCCTCGATGGGTCGCGAATCGGGAAAACGGAACGTTAACCGTCGGCGGGGAAAACTCGCGACGGCGCACGGTTCACGGAATGAACCCAAACGACGAACAAAGGAACCACACGGGTCGGGTATCTCGCTGGAACGTCGAGAAACGTCACCGGCACGACGGAATTCCGGTAACAAAAGAAAAGTTAAAAGAATGAGAAACGAGACATGAAGCAAGAAGAGAAAAATGATAAAGAGAAGTACGAGAGAATATATAAGGGGTAGAGAGAGAGAGAAAGTGGAGAGAAAGAGAAGAAGGAGAGAGAGAAAGTGGGGACCACGGGGTTAAAGGGGAGGTTGCGATTGGCTGAGAGAATAAATTGAGAAGGATATAAAAGATTGTAAAAATATTATATGGTTAACTTAAAGATTTAAAAGATAGGTAATGAACAGTAAGATATCAGATTAGTTAGAAAAATATATGCGAAGGTTTTAATAATATTAAAAATTTGGGATTTTGGCGCCAAATGAAACATTTCCAAATTGCGCCCGGGTTGGGTCCAAAAAATTCGAAATTCAAATTATAGGATTTTAAGCGGGTTCCAAATTTTGAAAAGAGGTGTTTAATGATTAAAATGCATGCCCCCAAGTCGGACACTTGCACGCACGCGTAGTCGTCCAAACTTGCCCGTTTAGCCAAACGGAACGGAATCTCGACACGCGGACGCTACCACGCGACTAGTGGCGACGAGTAGGCCAAGATGGACATCTTAAATTTCATTTTAGGAGTTAAAATTTGTTATGTGCCAAAATGACTTAACCGGTTAAAATTTAGCAATAAACCCCAGAAAACAGAATAATTGGAAAAGGAGCAATATATAACCCTCAACTAGTAAGATAATTAGTATTATTAGGCTCGGGTGTTACAATTTTTGATAGAAATTTTGGGGATTTTGATGGAAAATGAGATGAAGAATTTGGGGGCTGTTGTGGGTTTAGGTTTCGGCCAGAATTGGTGGGGATTGGGTGAGGGAGGAGAGAGAGTGAGGTGGGGAAAGTCCACTCTAATTCTATCATTTTCTACTCTTTTCTTTTCTTTTCTTTTGACAAAAGAAGTGATTGGAGAGAGGGAGAGGGGGAGGGCTGTCATAGTGGGGCCGACCACATGGGGAGAGGGAGAGAGGGTGAGGTGTGGGTGTGTGGGTTAGAAAAAAAGATAAATGTATTACCCCAACTCCCGTTAACACTAAATTTCACCGAAAAAAAGCCTTTTTCTTCGATATTTTCTAAACCGTTTTGGCATACGATTTCATTTCAAAAACCACATGATAAAATTTTATTTAAAGTTTTATGATGCACAAAATTTGTTTCAACTCATTCCAATTTGTAATTTTCCCCAATTAAATGTATTAGTGACGGCTTAAAATAATATTAAAATAATTAATTTCGGAAAAAATTTCAGAAAATTTGAAATTTCACCAGTGGCTCAATAAACACCAAATACTAGCAATTTCATAGCTAGAATATGTATATTTAATTTTATAATAAAGATATTTGTATTTTGACTTTTTACCGAAAACCCCCCTATTTTACCGATTTTTTCGAAATTTCACCGAAACGATTTTCAAAACATTACAACTGAGCACCCGTATACTATCTCTGATGTCAAACACCAATGGATATGGGATCATCCATCGCCCATCTACATGGGTCGAGAAGCTATACGTTAGTCTACTCTGGTATATCGATGCCCTGTCTCGATACCCCCATGATTAGGAACATTTGAAAGATGTACTTACCGACTACACTGTCCCCACTAGTATGATCTGCATCATAATCCTGGTAGTCAAGTACTAATCCTAAGGGCTTTACCAACATGTAATAGAGAGACAATAAGTATACATGTTAAGATAAAGAGCAACCAAATAGCGTACTATCATGTCGAGCAAGAAAGTCATCCCTATATATGTCCAAGTATTCACTACAATATACATCGTATGCACAGTAATGGACTCTAAGGCATACATATAACTAGCAGAACCCTCTTCGGTTCTGGAATAACCGAAGTCTCGGAAAGACGCTCCTCAACTAGTAGGGTTGCGTCCACTGCGACTGCATCTGTGTCACAATGATGTGTGCTGATAACAAGGAACAACTAGGTAAGAAGGCCTCGTACAAACCTCTAGATCCGCATCTCCTCAGTGTCTACCAAATACGGAGCATACACAGATAGCTGGGTAAACTGAACATCGTACTCTACCACCGTCATCCTCGGAGTCTGGCGTAGTGACTCAAAACTGCGAGCTCGAGCATCACTGACGCTCTGCGGAAGAAAACGGGCAAGAAACACCGTCACGAACTCAGCCCAGGTCATAGGAGAAAGACCTGCGGCTCTACCCCACTCTAAAGACTCGCACCAAGTCTGGACAAGACCCTCTAGACGAAAACTCGCGAACTCTTCCCATCTCGCGTTGGAGCATCTCAGCGAACGACAGATCGTGGCCAACCGATCAATAAATGACTGGGGATCCTCAGCTGCATCAGTGCCGGTGAAAACCGGAGGCTTCAGCCTCATGAACTCAGATAATGATAAGGTGATAACTTCTGTAGCTACAGGTACGACTGCCTGAACAGTAGGCACCATCGCAGTCCCCGTAACAAGTGGGACAACCTCCTGTCGCTGCGCTCGACTGGCCTCGACTAACGACCCAATCATCTGGAGAAAATCCTGCATACCGGCCTCTATCCTAGTAATACGGTCTGTCGATGGTGGATCAATCTTCTCCTGTACAACAGGCGTACCGCCCTGGTCAGTCCTCTTCTCCGATGAGCCTACCCTGACCTCGGCTCTCGCGGCCGCTCTCTGCGCCCTCGTAGTCTTCGGCGGCATAGTGACTGGAATTGAAAACAGGATTCGATAAGAACATAGAAATCGAATCACAGGGATGTATATAATCACGGAAGGAATTTCAACCAACAAGTCTTAATGTAACTTAGGCGGAGTACCGTGTCGTAAGTATGCCGCGGAACATACACACGCTACGTCACTCTGCTTAAGCTACCTACTCTATCATACCAAGGTCATCCTACACTCCGAAAGGTAAAACCTAGCGCTCTGATACCAACTTTGTCACTACCCAAAATTAGGCATGTGACCGGCACTTAAACCGCGGGACGTCAACAAGCGTAACGCAATTTAAGTAAGCCGAAAACCCAGAAATCTAAACCATCAAAGAAGTAAGTGATAAAAACATTGTTTAAAATATTTGGAAATCTCAAGTAAAAATCTTTAAACTTAAATTTATTTTCTAAAAAATTTCGGAAGCGCCTCCTTTGTAAAAACTAGCCCCGAAACGGGTATAAACATAGAATATAAATAAAGCATCCCCAAACAGGAGCAAATCACGCCCAAAGACGGAAAAAAACCACCACACGCATATATACGACGCCGTAGCGAAGAAATAGACAATATAAATGAAAAACAACATAAAGAGGTAAAACTACATAATAAAGGCCAGCTCCCACGAGCACGACACCCAGAGTCACAAAATATACAATATCCATCCTCACAAACTCGTCTCTAAGTCAATACATGAAAGTGGTAGATGGAGAGTACTAGATACAATGAGATATACAATGAACATAAACGGATAACCGCAAACCCGCCTATAGAAAAAAGGCTCAAGCCAACCGTAGCGGTATCCGCTGAAAAAGATACAATAAGAAGCCTTGCCACAACTATTCTGAGGGTCAAACCTGCAAAACACTGTGGCACAACGGGGGTGAGTTGCCAACTCGTGAATAGTAAGTAACATCGTACAGATAATCGCAGGTATGCACGTACAGCGATAATCAATCACATGCAATCTGATAGTATCAATATAATAATATGGATATGCAACAATCATGATCAAGGTACTCCATCAGGGTACTACTACTATATGAAGCAATGCATATCAAATAACTACTGAGTATGGGATAAAACATATCATCATCAATGAATCATAATTGTGAAAAAAACGGTGTCCATCAACGACACCCTAAATCCCAATACCTCAGGCGTCGTCACTCTGATCGGCCCTCATATCCTGTAAATCTCATAGAACCTGAGTGCCCAACATCGGCACTCGAAAATATCATGAAAACTCGTGTCCAACATCGACACGCAAATCCACATAACTCGGGCTCCGCCAGTCTGGATCGGCCCATGGGCTCCGTCAGTCCGGATCGGCCCACGGGCTCCGTCAGTCCGGATCAGCCCATATCGATCTCACGAATCCGGTCGGTATCCTCCGGATAACCGCCAGGTCCAACCAATCACTGGTATGTAGTAGTCCCTTTTCCAGGCTCATCGTCAACCGCACAACATCCCTTTCTTGCCCTGGGGTACCATATCGGGTCCACCATGAACCCGCAAACGGATCATCCAGCTCCTCGAATCGGGTTTCTAACACAAGTCTCATAACCGAGAAAACTCATAGTGGACGCACTGAAATATCATATCAAGAGAAACCGGGTTTTCAAAACAATGCATACTTTTTTGAAATAATACCACGGTTCTCAAGTCCATAAATCACATGAAATCCGTATCTCAATGCGTAAATCCATGAAATATGATATATGCAACATAAAACAGTAATATGAGCATATCAAGGGAAACCGCTCTTTTAAATGAATCCATTTTTTAAATATATCTTGCGGTTCCCAATTTCTCCAAAACCAAATGCAACATCATATAAATGTGTACATGTAGCTATAGCAAGTATGGGTGTATACAGGTAAGTATGTATGCACGATGTATTTCATATGCGCAATAGAACAAGAATCAACGTCTCAATGTCAATAACAAAAAAATACAGCATATGTGTATAGGTTATGCGTGTCATGGCAATTACCGACGGTATGGGTGTAGCATACAATTTGGTGCTCGTGCAACATGAACCATCAGTAATAGTGCAGTGTCCACTAGGTACTAAGTCAAGGCACGACAAGTAATGGTATGCAATGATGCTCATATAGAATCAACATATATGCATATAAACATGTGGCTATAATATCACATCTAGCCCTGACGCATAACGCCATACGGGCGATTTCCCCATAGATGTTAAATCTACTCACCGATGATCTTGAGCTTGGTAAATCTAACCACCTGATTCCCTTTCTTCGTAGCGTCTGAAGTCCCCGCACTCGCTCCTAATATCACACAAAACATAGCAAGTGTAACTTAGAAATCGTTCAATAATACATACAACTACGTTTAAATCGACGCACCGACTCCAACAACCTCTCAAGTGTTCGCTTAGTGGCTAACGAGTGTAGCGACGTTCTGAAACAACCCTAAGTGCAGCAAGCTACACAAACAATGCGAACCGTGTCAGATATCGTAACGCGCGTAGTCAAATACTAAAATACTAGCTAAGTGCTCCCAGATTTTACCTACTGTCAATATATAAAAATCTGGCAGTACCAAATACCCCAACATACATACAGACAGCTACCCTACAAACACAACCCCCCAGTCCCAAGGAAAGCCGAGCTCGCCGGAAAATGCCTGAATCTCGCCGGGTGAACAGTGACGGATGGGGTATGGGTTTCAGGTGAACACTCAGGGTCTCTAGTACAACACTACTACATTGCTAGATTTTCCAGTAAGAACTCGTGGTCGTAGCAGATTACAGTGACCCTAAAAATATGATATGTGCTCAAAACTACATATTTAGTGTTCTAATTAACAACTACTGATCAGTCGAAAATATTGCATTTTTAACACATCAATTTACCTACTCTTTGTAATCATCTAAAGGTGTTTGGTATAAATATAGCACATATTAGCAATTTGTCTGCAAAAATACCAAATAACATGTGTTATACATTATAACCAGCATTATGAGGGAAATTGTGTGTTTATTATTGCATATATGATCTTTTGTGTATCAAACACTTGTCTTGAGATTGTGTGCAGGAAATTCTCCGGGTAAAAGAGCCGGAACAGCTAAAAGTGCTGATAAAATACGTCAAGTCCAAGACTTGAAATCTGGAAGTGAACAAGAAAGTATAAAAATATTCCAGACATTAGGAAAGTGCCATAAAGCCAACACTAGAATACCCTGAGAATTTCATGCATTGACTCCACCAAACGGCCGCGGATCCGCGGCCGATTTAGGCCGATCCGCTGCGGATCCGCGTCCGAGTTAACTCGTCGGCAGTTGGTCATTTCTTCTGAAGCTTCTCTTTAAATGGCCAAACTTCTTCAAAATGCTTCAAAGTCCTTAGAAATCTCCAGAAGTTTCCCTCTAACAGCCAACCTTCTTGTGCAAGTCTCATAACTACCAAGCTTCTCATGCAAGCTAGCTAACTACCTTAATCTAGAAACTTCTCTACAACTACCTAGCTTTCTATGCAAGCTTCATAGCAACCAAGCTTCCAAGGGAAGCTAGACCAAGCTTCTAGGGGAAGCTAAAAGAAACCTATAAAAAGGAACCTAGTGCTTCATTACAAAGGTTGTTGAACATTGAGCCAAAATTCCGCCAGTTAAGTGACACAACTTGCAACTCAAAACCCTAGCCTGAATCTAATTCCAAAGCCAAATCAAGATTCATCGAGTAACAAATCAAGTAAGCATTCAACGAGCCTTTGAAGCAACGCCGATCTTCATCCGAGCAAGAGATCCACGACGATCTGTGACTCACGACGATCGAGCCACGCAAAGATCTACGCCAAATTCTTCCTCAATTGAGTAAGCTAGAGATAGTCTTGTAAACTTGAGTGAGAGTTGTAATTTGAAGAAGATCTAAATAAAGGTGAAAATCTTTATTCTTGTTTTCTATTCATTCGCACATTATGATATTCTTAGTTCTTGATTGCTTTATAATGATGCGTGAGTAAATTCTCCACTTGTAGCGGAATCGAGAAAATAGGTAGATGATGATGATTAAATTCTTGAACGATTCTTAAATCTTATGAGTTTTTGTAAACTTTAGGAAATTGAATCATCGTAAACCTAATTTGAGCGAGATCGCTTTCTTGAATATTGTCGCTCCAAATTAGAGATCAACGATCGGTGATTTAATTTGCTAGAGGCTAGAATTTGAATGATAATCAATGAAAGGACAAGGGATGATGATGAGTAAACCCTAGTTTCTACAATAGTTCCCTAATTCTCATTGATCGTCATCGATCTAGCAACAAATTTTCAATAGATAAGAATTTGTAATCATTAGTACTCATCATTACTATCAATTGGATCGATTCCGACAAGTCTCTTTACAAATCTTGATAATTCAAACAATTTGGACAAATTCATGATTCTTGATTCTAGATCTTTATTTTCTTTATGTTTCTTGAAATAAAAACTCACAAATCTTGAATCAATTTTCTTGCATTTTTCTTTTATCTTTTAATTTTCAACTAAACTAAAACGATAACGAACAAATCACACTTTCTCAGTGGACGATCCGCATTCACTGACGAAACTACAATAGACACCGTCAATTGATTGCGGTATAAATTTCTTTGGTTGTGATCTTTAAAACTTTTCCATACACACGAAGAACGATATCAATCAAATGGCGCCGTTGCCGAGGATAGTGTGCTAATTTGTTCGTTTTTGTAATTTGAGTTGGAAAATTTATTATTCCATCAGAATTTTTAGATCAAAACCTGTCACGCCCCGCTTCTCGGTGTACAGCGAAGGGGACGCGACGAGGTCCGCTACGTATTTACTGTGAAGTAAATACGCTAAGCGTATCTAAGCAATATAAAGGTAAATCACAAGAGACAAGAGATATAAAAATAACAGCAACTTTATTAACAACATTCTTTTGTACAATGCATGAAAAGTAAATACATCTGGAATAAAAGCGATGCCTAAACAATGTCATAACAGTAAATGAAAAATACTGAATAGAACAAGGTACAATGTCTAGAGCTCGGGGTCTTCGTGGAACTGATCCAAGTCTTCACCGGTGGGCTCGATCTCTGACGGGTCCAAAACACCTGACGACATTCAAAGAAGAAAGAAATAGAATGTCGTCAGCGAACAGGTCGCTCGGTAAGTCCTAAAGATAAGGAAGGATTAGAAAAGACAGAATAAGAGGTATCTTCTAAAGTATAATAATGTAGAATATTGTGTTCACGCTGTTGTTTGTAGCTTGGTACGGAAGGATGCCAGTGTATACGGTAGGGGTCTCAGTATGCTAGAGACCAGGGCAATCGGAATGTACAAGGAACCGTTAAGCCACGGTACAACAGCAACGGAATATAGGTTAGGTGTCTTAATCTTACCGTCTCGTGCCACTTCTAACACCTTCCGCACCAATCTACCCCTTAAACCCCGTAGTGTTTTGATTGTATTGTTGTATTGTATTGTATAAGTTAGATGACTGACCAAAACCATGATATCAGTAAACAGATTGTAACTGCATAAACAGGTAAATGGAATAACTGGATAATGGATGTATATCCATGGTTTGATTCAGTCAAGTTGTATAGAATGATAACTGGATTCATGGATTCATGTATTCATATTAAATTGGAATATTATAGAATGTAGATTGACTTGAATCATATTCAAGTCAAAAATAATCAGACTCAAACCCGAGTCAGACAATCAGAAATGTGAATCGAAGTCTTATAATAGCTAGGGTCCTTAGGGTAATTTATAAAACTTGAGAGGGTTTATGTAAAAATACCTTTGTATAGTTTTCAAGAAACACCCCAAGTATTTATTATTCGTCTTTATAGTTATAATGAGTGTAATTTTATTTTGTGATATTTCTAGTGAAAATATCCTAATTACATAAATAAAGGTATTTAGCTGTAATATTGATTTATTTGAAATTCATGGTATTTTAATGTAAAATTTAGTCTTGTGATTTTTAGAAAAAGTGGAATATTTATATTATAACGAAAAAGATATTTTAATGATAAATATACATATATTTATACAAAACTAATTTCAATAAATATTTTATATTCTAAAAATCTCATTTTCTTAAGATGTCGTATTTTAAATCTTTCGAGACCGAATGCTCCTTGCGGAGGTCTGAATCTCGCACTACTAAGCCCGAGGGTGCACGATAAACCGTACTATCCCGAACGAGTTCCCCAAAATGGGTTGTAGCGGCGCTTTGCAAAGATTGTAAAATACCAATCCTTTAGAAAACGGTTTGCAATGTAAAAGGTATTTATTTGCAAAAGTGTAAATTTTCCGTATTTTAAATTCTACGGTTTCCTCAATCAACTAGCCTATTTCTAAATGGTCTAAACGACAAGTCGTTAGAAGCCTCAAATCGCCTCTTCACCGCCAATTGTGGCCAGGTAAGTACAAATGAGGAAAGGAGGGATCCGCTCACGAATCGTGAGACATGCCTTTTAAAGTTACCTTTCTCACTTGCCTAGCCTAGACACCACAAAGTCAGGTTTAGATAAACGACCGATGTCCATAACTTATCGTATTTTCCTATTAAAAGATATTTGTTTTAAAAGTGTATCAAACCTAAAACTTTTAGAAAAAATGGTATTTAAATGTAAAATCTTGTTTTATCGTATTCTAAGTTTTCAAGGTAGCGTGTTATGTTTGCATATGAGTGTGTGAGGAGGTAGGTCATTACCTCGTGATCTACTTTAAGGTATAGCAATGTTAAGGTGGTTAAATGTGAAAACAAAACATTGTGGTATTTAAGTGAAAAAATACGATATATTGCAAAAGCTATCATTTCATGTGAGGAAACTTGTTCAAATTATTTGTTAAGTGATTAATAGTCAACATAGAGATGTTTAAGCATGAATATATTGGTGAGAAGTGAGATTTTATACAAAACCGAATCGGAAATCGGATTTGTTCCGATTCCGTCGGGTTTTGTAAATTCGTATTTTTATGAAAGAAAAGAAAGATAGAAAGGGGGACTTACGGGTTTGGACAACACTAGAGTGTGAGAGGGAAGTAGAGGGTTTGTCGGTGCGTCGATTCATCGTTGAGAGTTCCTAACACGATCACTGTGTTAGTTGTATGTATGCCCTAGAGGCCAGTATTGTACAGATGATGTATATTATATTGGATGCTTGGACATATATAGAGATGACTTTCTTGCTCGATATGATAGTATGCTATCTGGTTACTCTTTATCTTAACATGTACACTAGTCTCTTTATACTGTCTTATAGTTACATGTTGGTAAAGCCCTTAGGATATGTACTTGACTACCTGGACTGTGATGCAGATCATACTAGTGGGGACATAGTAGTCCATAAGTACATCCTTCAAGGTCCCTAGTCGTGGGTGTATCGAGACGGGGCATCGATATACCAGAGTAGACTAGCGTATATGCTTCTCGACCCATGAGATGGGTGATGGATGATCCCACATCCATTGGTGTTTGACATCAGAGATGGTATACGGGTGCTCAGTGGAGACTGGGTACACTGGACGGACTCGCCGAGAACTCCCAGATGGTATTATACCTCACGTCAGATGGCAGTTCTCAGGTGACACTTGTACAGGTTAGTCTGTAGACCCGAGATCGTCATAGAGTCTTGTGTGATTCCCACTGTGCTTTGATCTCCACCTTACCACGTCCATGAGGGCGTGCAAAACGGTGGTCTTTGGGTACAGTCCCGAGTCACATGGAGGCAATGAGCAATAGGAGGGGTTTCGTCTCTCCCGGTATTGGGGGTTGATGTTGCGCTGTGCTCGATTGGCCGTAACAGGGAAGTTCCTGGCCAGGGCTGATCAGAGATTTGCTGGTAAGTGTTACCAGTAGTTTCTCGACCCGTTATGAGCCTCACATCGGCATGACATATCGGTTATTGGGGTCTGACGTATACCACCCCTAGACTTGATATGCGACATATCAGACGAATAGACCGGACTGTGCGTTAAGTGTTACTGGTTGGATTCACAGGAGTGTGAGCGGGCTAGCTCGTCGATCTTCTGATCGCTCAATACCCGGATGGCCGTTACGTTTAGCAGACCGCTTGCGGCTTGTGGGTGCTTGATATGATCATCATCTGCTACCGGCGTATTGACGAGTCTTTAGAGTCCTACACAGAGGTTTCCTGGCTCAAGCGAAACGAAATAGGAGCGCATATGAGATATGTGCGGGACCGAGAATAATGCGTGTATGTGATACCGCATTTCATTCTCGCGATATATGTTTCGATTGGTTATATTCGATATGACCTAGTTATCGAATCATTGATTCGATAAATCGATACATTGGATTCTAGTCGGTTATGTGAGACATGACCGGATCATTGAATCAAATGTTGATTTAATGATTTAATGTATAATTATATATTTGATATATTACATTGCATTAACTAGTATTGGTTCACTTTAAACGGATTTTTCTCACTTGATGCACATTGTATATGTGATATGCTTTTGTGCACATTTTTGTATCATGTTTGATGATACTTGATCTTGTGGTTAAGTGTAAAGGATTAAACCATGGTTAAGAGATGATTAGGGTTTTGCTTTTTCATTTATTTATTTGTTTATTTATTTGGAAATGATTTAGATAAGTATGGTGGCTTCTTTTGTTTCTAGTTGAAGCTTCATGAAGCTTTGACTTATGCAACCATTCTTGTCATTATGCTTAACCCTAACCCTCTCAAGTGACCATGGTTTATTCTCTACACTTAACCCTAGTTAGATTATGATAAGTATGAATTTTTCTTTTCATTTTAAAACACTTATCATAAACTAGCTTCATCTTCTCCTTCTTCTTCAAGAGAGAAAACTAGATGCCATCAATGGCAACTTGAGAAAAAGTGAGTGAAATCCAATTCTAAAGTGAACCCACCTCCTATTTCTTCACCCTCTACCTCTTGCCAAGTTGTTTTGGGTGTTTTCTTCACAAGTTTCACAACTTTGTGAAGTCGGAGCTTGAGCTTGTGAAACCTCGACGTAGATCGTCTTTGACATGAAGCCGACGACCTATTCCGCTCGTTTTCCCGATGAACCCGACGAATGAGTCTAGGATTCGAAAAGGACAGCGAGAGGATGACTACGTGGAGCTAAGGAAGTGGATATCCGGATCTACAAAGGTTGTAGCATCTAACTTTTAGTTAAGTAGTTAACTAGTTTTGTGTTTCGCCTAGAATTCTAGTCTAAGATCCGCGTTAGGGTTTCGCGGCACCCATAATTTTTGAAATTGGCATGTTCGATGCCTTGTGAGACCTCTATAGGGTGCCTAGGAACCTTTCACTGGTATCAGAGCCTAGCTAGAGCCTTAGGCGAAGTCTAGACGGAGTTTGAAAGCCGGACGAACCGAAAACCTAACCCCAAAATAGCTCTCTGGACTTTTTCTAAAAAATGGGATTTTTGTCAATTAAAAATATGCAGAAAATCAAGCAGGGTGTTATTTGAATTACTGTGAAATACGAGGGCCTAAGTCGACTTTTCCACCGCGGAACCGCGGCACGTGCTATGCATGATGCGGCGGTTCCGCGGCCTTACTGTTCCCTTGTATGATGATTTCTGCACAGTAACTCATATAATTTAATGCTATATTTTCTGGGATATTTTTGTTGTGACTCTACAGAAGAGTATTCTGGGGTACTATTGGGAATCAAAGTTTCAATCGGATTATCAAATTTCGTCTTTGTATTTTTCCGGATAATCTTTTGAATATGTTAAAAAGTTCGACCGGATGTAAATACCCAATTTTTCCCCTGTCGGGAAATTTCCAAGTGTTGGATTTTTCCGTAGTTTAACGACGTTCTAAGTAGTGCAAGTAACGCGATGGACCCTCTAGAAGACAACAAACCTTAACTCGATTATGTGACCGTCTTGAACTGCCCTTTGAACCTTCGAGTTTGGGGCAGTACGGCGTGCCACATGTGAGGCGTTGGCTTGACCCTTCTACGGCTGGACCGTTGGTACTGAGGCACGAACTGAATGTTGTTAGACTTATTTCATGTGTTGAGCTGTATCGGGAAAACTTGGGTATTCGACTGTTCGATCGGAAAGTTTAACATTTTCTGTTTATCTGGAATGTGATACAATAATTGGAATTCACAAGTAGTTATGAGATAACTGAATGAATGTTATAAATCTAGCAATTTAGTCCCATATAATATTGAAAAGAGTTTTCGATAATGAGACTAAAATGCGGGATTTATATCTGTTAGGCATGTGATGTCTAAAGAGGTTGCAGATTCCAACTGTTGTAGTTTTACACTTTCTTTTCTGTGACCGTAAGTGTAGTATGTTCATATCGCCGGTTTCGTTGCTATACGTCAACGACAATTGGGGTATGCATACTTACTTACGTTGATGACATGTGATGTTATGTGTTGCTGGATATGTTATATTAGATCGTCGTGTTCGAATAGCCGGGGGTTTTTATGTGAGATGAGTGTTTTCCATTTTCATTCATGTAAAAACTTGTATGTAATATTCTTTTATTTGGGGCACTTCCAGGTAGCGGAAGTTGTCACCTTTTGTATATTATTTACTTTTCCGCATTAGGATAGACCCAAGGAGGGGAACACAAGTAACCGGGTTCTGGGGTCCAGTGGGAGACCAACTCGAGGAGTCGAGTCCGGGTCTCCTAACCCTAGAATTGGCAGGGTTGCTTGCCGCTCTCGTAGGGGTCTAGGGGTGTGGGATTGGCTATTCATCACGACCGTGGAATCCGTGTTTTATACTGGCTCGTATTGAAAACACGGACGTCCTAGTATATCCAATGTTTCATATGTTTCTTCTGCTGCGATATCTGTGATGTGATCATGTGATGTTCTGTGATGGATATAGTATATAGTATATATGTTATATTATATAGACGTTACTTATGTTTTACACCCGCGCTAGCCCTGCCCTGCTCTGTCGTTAGTTACCTAACCTAACGGTGCACGAGGGGACATCGAGACGAATGCGAATGGCATAAGTGTACGTCATATCTATCTGTGATGTTTAGGTATTTAAATGATGGGACTTCATTAATGTGATTAATGAAAGATAAGAAACCTAAGATGTTGTGGAATCGAATTTTAAAATAAAAAGGGTAGCTACAGTTCTTGCTTTGCATAGCGGTATATATGATATACCCTGCACCTTATTCGATGAGGAAAGGACCGAGATCCCTTCACCGGGACTGACTCCTTTAGCAGTAACTGGCAGATGCTACACACTCGGTTTGGCTTTGATTGCTTTTAAGAGTTTTTGCTTTGCACAGTGATATATATGATATATCCCGCACCTCATTCGACGAGGAAAGGGCCGACGATCCCTTCACCGGGAGTGACCCCTTTAGCAAAACTGGAAAAGCCTCAAAATCACTCCATTTCAAAACTTCATTTGATTCTACAATGATATCAAGTTCATTACGCTCATGGTTTTATGAAAACCTGCGTAGCCCTCCGTCATTTCAGATAAGTACTACTTAGTATTCGTGCTACGGTAGTTTGGCATTCGTCAAGACGTAGTGTACGGTAGCTAACTAGTATTTATCTGTTTATGCATATGATGCAGATTGGATTAGGGTATTCGTACGGCGTTGTTTGGCATTCGTCAAGGGTCGTGCGGGTGGGTTTAATTCAATCAAGAAATGTACGGGTTGAACTTGACTAGTGGACTATGGGTTGTTTGGCATTCGTCAAGGTCATAGAACACTAGGGGTAAAATATTATCGGGAATTTCAAGTGTTGAAATTTGCAATGAGATTGCATACCTTCTATGAGATAGTTGGATCCCGATACCCACTGCGAGTAAGAGTTACTCCTGGGAGAGTTTTGCACATTGCAATTAGCCGATCAAGTAGGTGTCTAGAAAGGTGTTAATGAGGTTACGCCTCTGGGAAAACGAGGTTTACATTAATTAGGTTCGTGCGAAAGCACGGGGGACCTCCCTCAAAGTACCGACACTGGCCTGGCTGAAAGATTGGCGAACTTGTAGTGTGTAATTAATCCCGGCTAGTCTTTCCTTTTAGGGTTTGAAGGAAGATTTGATAAAAAGCAGTGGGAGCCATCCTGATTAGATAAGATAATAACCAATCTGATCTTGCACGAGCATACGCTAAAGTGTTTTCTTCTCTCTCTCTCTCCAGGTAGCGACCATTTCATGCCCTAATGAAGATAATAATATGGATGTATTGACCGAACCCGCATGTTATACTGTGCAGGGGAACGTTGGACCCGTTCTATCTTATAAGTGTTATAAGAATGAACAGGAAACAGGAGAATATCTGGATTCTCACACCGCCCAAACGGAGAACATGCATGTTGATGCATCATCTTCGGGTGTGTTTGTCATTGAGAACTGTTTCTCAGTTCACCCTACGTCCTGGGTATTAGATACCGGATCAGGATCCCACATATGTAAGATGTTACATGGGCTGCGAAAAGGTAGAGAACTGGGAAAAGGTGATCATTCCGTTCAAGTAGGGAACGGTGCAAATGTTGCAGCCAAAGCAGTTGGCGAATATCACCTAGTATTACCAAGTGGTGATACAATAATTTTGAATGAGTGCTATTATATACCAAACATGATGTGCAACATTATATCAGTTTCTTTATTGAGTAAAGAAGGATATAATTTTGTAGTAAAGGATAATGTTATGAACATATTCCTAGATCAAAAGTTGATTGCATCAGGCTTGCTACATAATGGCATATTCATTCTAAATCAAAATACAGTCCTCAATATACAAAACACACACAAGAGGAAAAGTTCAGAAATGAACGAATCCTTCTTGTGGCATTGTAGACTTGGTCATATCAATGCGACACGACTGGCTAAGTTACATAAGGATGGTTATTTGAATCCGTTCGAATTATCATCTTATGATACTTGCCATTCATGTCTCAAAGGAAAAATGACCAAAGCTCCGTTTAGTGGACACGGAGAAAGAGTTACTGAACTCTTAGGACTGGTACATAGTGATGTATGCGGTCCCATGTCTACCCTTGCCAGGAACGGTTCTTCCTACTTCATTACATTCACTGACGATCTCTCTAGATACGGGCATGTGTTCCTATTGAAACACAAGTCTGAAGCTTTTGAGAAATTCAGAGAATATAAGCACGAAGTAGAGAACCAAACGGGCAAAAGTATTAAGATCCTTCGATCTGATCGAGGAGGAGAATACTTGAGCAATGAGTTCCAAGATTATCTAAAAGAGAATGGGATTCTCTCTCAGCTTACTCCACCTTATACACCACAGCACAACGGTGTATCGGAACGAAAGAATCGCACCCTATTAGATATGGTGCGTTCAATGATGAGTACAGCTGAGTTACCTATTTCCTTCTGGGGGTATGCGCTTGAGACAGCCATACACCTATTGAATATGGTTCCTACCAAATCAGTACCTACCACTCCATATGAGATATGGAAAGGGAAGAGACCATCTCTTAAGTATGTTAAGATATGGGGTTGTCCAGCCTATGTCAAAAGACAAAATCCGGACAAACTCGAGGCAAGATCTGTCTTATGTAAGTTTGTAGAATATCCCAAAAATTCACAGGGGTATATCTTCTACCATCCCGAGGAACAAAAAGTGTTTGTTTCTCGGCATGCCACTTTCTTAGAAAAAGGTTTTCTTATGAAACAGATAGGTGGCATTGAGGTAGAACTGGAAGAGGTTCCAGCGACACAAACTATAACATAGGACTTGGTAGAACCAGAGGATTCAGTAGTACCCGACGAACCTCAGCCTCTCCGCCGATCTAGTAGGGTTTCTCGTCCACCAGAGAGATACTACGGTTTTCTCATTGACGGTGGAAGCGAGGATTGCATCATGGAGGATGATGACCCAACTAGCTTCGAGCAGGCCATCACGAGTGGGGACTCAGTGAAATGGCTGGATGCTATGCGGTCCGAGATGGAATCCATGTACACCAACAAAGTATGGACTTTGGACATTGCTCCTGAAGGGGTAAAACCCATTGGGAGCAAGTGGATCTTCAAGAAGAAACTTGGTGTAGATGGGAAAGTGGAGACTTTCAAAGCTAGACTTGTAGCAAAGGGTTTTCGTCAAAGACCAGGTGTGGACTATGACGAAACCTTTTCTCCAGTGGCTATGCTTAAATCCATCCAGATCATGCTTGCCATTGCTGCCTTTCATGACTACGAAATCTGGCAAATGGATATTAAGACCGCCTTTCTAAATGGTGATTTAGAAGAATGCGTATACATGACTCAGCCAGAGGGCTTCGTAGACAGTGGGAGCAGCGGGAAGGTGTGCAAGCTGCTTAAATCCATTTATGGATTAAAGCAAGCATCGCGGAGTTGGAACATCTGCTTTGATGTCGTTATCAAAGAGTTTGATTTCGTCAAAAATCCAGATGAACCTTGTATCTACAAGAAGGTGGCAGAGAGTAAGGTTGTCTTCCTCGTATTGTACGTGGACGACATACTCTTGATAGGAAATGATATTCCTATGCTGCAAGCGGTCAAGCTCTTCTTATCACAAAGATTCTCAATGAAAGATCTTGGTGATGCCTCCTGCATATTGGGAATTAGGATCTATAGAGATAGATCCAAACGGATTTTGGGATTGTCCGAATCCAGGTACATTGACACCATACTAAAGAGGTTTAGTATGGAAGAGTCCAAGCGTGGGAACTTACCCACGATCTCTGGAGTCACTCTCTCCAAAGAGATGTCTCCCAAGACTGATTTGGAGAGAGCTCGCATGCAAGGGATACCCTATGCTTCGGCAGTAGGCTCTATCATGTATGCGATGCTATGTACCAGACCCGATGTAGCATACTCACTAAGTATAGTGAGCAGGTATCAAGCTGATCCTGGAGAGAGTCACTGGACAGCTGTGAAAAGCATTCTCAAGTACTTACGAAGGACTAGAGATATGTTCTTGGTGTATGGTAACGGAGAACTCCAAGTGGAGTCCTTTACCGATTCGAGCTTCCAGAGTGATAAGGACGACTCTAAGTCGCAGTCGGGCTTTGTCTTTACCCTTTACGGAGGGGCGGTTAGCTGGAAGAGTTCCAAGCAGGAAACCGTGGCAGACTCGACGATGGAGGCTGAATACATCGCTGCCAACGATGCTGCCAAAGAGGCTGTCTGGATCAAGAAGTTCATTACTGAACTTGGAGTGGTTCCATCCATTGAGCATCCAATACCTTTGTATTGCGATAACAATGGAGCGGTGGCTTTGGCCAAGGAACCCAGGTCCCATCAGCGATCCAGGCATATTCTGAGGCGGTATCACCTGATCCGGGAGATAGTTGATCGCCGGGAGATCGAGGTCAGGAGGGTTGACACGAAGAACAACACCGCGGATCCACTCACGAAGGCCATTCCCCAGATACAGTTTGAGAGACTCTTCGGGATGCTCGGTATGCGATACTACAGCAGCTGGCCCTAGTGCAAGTGGGAGATTGTTAGTTGTATGTATGCCCTAGAGGCTAGTATTGTACAGATGATGTATATTATATTGGATGCTTGGACATATATAGAGATGACTTTCTTGCTCGATATGATAGTGTGCTATCTGGTTACTCTTTATCTTAACATGTACACTAGTCTCTTTATACTGTCTTATAGTTACATGTTGGTAAAGCCCTTAGGATATGTACTTGACTACCTGGACTGTGATGCAGATCATACTAGTGAGGACATGGTAGTCCATAAGTACATCCTTCAAGGTCCCTAGTCGTGGGTGTATCGAGATGGGGCATCGATATACCAGAGTAGACTAGCGTATACGCTTCTCGACCCATGAGATGGGCGATGGATGATCCCACATCCATTGGTGTTTGACATCAGAGATGGTATACGGGTGCTCAGTGGAGACTGGGTACACTGGACGGACTCGTCGAGAACTCCCAGATGGTATTATACCTCATGTCAGATGGCAGTTCTCAGGTGACACTTGTACAGGTTAGTCTGTAGACCCGAGATCGTCATAGAGTCTTGTGTGATTCCCACTGTGCTTTGATCTCCACCTTACCACATCCATGAGGGCGTGCAAAACGGTGGTCTTTGGGTACAGTCCCGAGTCACATGGAGGCAATGAGCGATAGGAGGGGTTTCGTCTCTCCCGGTATTGGGGGTTGATGTTGCGCTGTGCTCGATTGGCCGTAACAGGGAAGTCCCTGGCCAGGGCTGATCAGAGATTTGCTGGTAAGTGTTACCAGTAGTTTCTCGACCCGTTATAAGCCTCACATCGGCACGACTTATCGGTTATTGGGGTCTGACGTATACCACCCCTAGACTTGATATGCGACATATCAGACGAATAGACCGGACTGTGCGTTAAGTGTTACTGGTTGGATTCACAGGAGTGTGAGCGGGCTAGCTCGTCGATCTTCTGATCGCTCAATACCCGGATGGCCGTTACGTTTAGCAGACCGCTTGCGGCTTGTGGGTGCTTGATATGATCATCATCTGCTACCGGCGTATTGACGAGTCTTTAGAGTCCTACACAGAGGTTTCCTGGCTCAAGCGAAACGAAATAGGAGCGCATATGAGATATGTGCGGGACCGAGAATAATGCGTGTATGTGATACAGCATTTCATTCTCGCGATATATGTTTCGATTGGTTATATTCGATATGACCTAGTTATCGAATCATTGATTCGATAAATCGATACATTGGATTCTAGTCGGTTATGTGAGACATGACCGGATCATTGAATCAAATGTTGATTTAATGATTTAATGTATAATTATATATTTGATATATTACATTGCATTAACTAGTATTGGTTCACTTTAAACGGATTTTTCTCACTTGATGCACATTGTATATGTGATATGCTTTTGTGCACATTTTTGTATCATGTTTGATGATACTTGATCTTGTGGTTAAGTGTAAAGGATTAAACCATGGTTAAGAGATGATTAGGTTTTTGCTTTTTCATTTATTTATTTGTTTATTTATTTGGAAATGATTTAGATAAGTATGGTGGCTTCTTTTGTTTCTAGTTGAAGCTTCATGAAGCTTTGACTTATGCAACCATTCTTGTCATTATGCTTAACCCTAACCCTCTCAAGTGACCATGGTTTATTCTCTACACTTAACCCTAGTTAGATTATGATAAGTATGAATTTTTCTTTTCATTTTAAAACACTTATCATAAACTAGCTTCATCTTCTCCTTCTTCTTCAAGAGAGAAAACTAGATGCCATCAATGGCAACTTGAGAAAAAGTGAGTGAAATCCAATTCTAAAGTGAACCCACCTCCTATTTCTTCACCCTCTACCTCTTGCCAAGTTGTTTTGGGTGTTTTCTAAAGTGAAATCCAATTCTAAAGTGAAATCCAATTCTAAAGTGAACTCACCGGTGGGCTCGATCTCTGACGGGTCCAAAACACCTGACGACATTCAAAGAAGAAAGAAATAGAATGTCGTCAGCGAACAGGTCGCTCGGTAAGTCCTAAAGATAAGGAAGGATTAGAAAAGACAGAATAAGAGGTATCTTCTAAAGTATAATAATGTAGAATATTGTGTTCACGCTGTTGTTTGTAGCTTGGTACGGAAGGATGCCAGTGTATACGGTAGGGGTCTCAGTATGCTAGAGACCAGGGCAATCGGAATGTACAAGGAACCGTTAAGCCACGGTACAACAGCAACGGAATATAGGTTAGGTGTCTTAATCTTACCGTCTCGTGCCACTTCTAACACCTTCCGCACCAATCTACCCCTTAAACCCCGTAGTGTTTTGATTGTATTGTTGTATTGTATTGTATAAGTTAGATGACTGACCAAAACCATGATATCAGTAAACAGATTGTAACTGCATAAACAGGTAAATGGAATAACTGGATAATGGATGTATATCCATGGTTTGATTCAGTCAAGTTGTATAGAATGATAACTGGATTCATGGATTCATGTATTCATATTAAATTGGAATATTATAGAATGTAGATTGACTTGAATCATATTCAAGTCAAAAATAATCAGACTCAAACCCGAGTCAGACAATCAGAAATGTGAATCGAAGTCTTATAATAGCTAGGGTCCTTAGGGTAATTTATAAAACTTGAGAGGGTTTATGTAAAAATACCTTTGTATAGTTTTCAAGAAACACCCCAAGTATTTATTATTCGTCTTTATAGTTATAATGAGTGTAATTTTATTTTGTGATATTTCTAGTGAAAATATCCTAATTACATAAATAAAGGTATTTAGCTGTAATATTGATTTATTTGAAATTCATGGTATTTTAATGTAAAATTTAGTCTTGTGATTTTTAGAAAAAGTGGAATATTTATATTATAACGAAAAAGATATTTTAATGATAAATATACATATATTTATACAAAACTAATTTCAATAAATATTTTATATTCTAAAAATCTCATTTTCTTAAGATGTCGTATTTTAAATCTTTCGAGACCGAATGCTCCTTGCGGAGGTCTGAATCTCGCACTACTAAGCCCGAGGGTGCACGATAAACCGTACTATCCCGAACGAGTTCCCCAAAATGGGTTGTAGCGGCGCTTTGCAAAGATTGTAAAATACCAATCCTTTAGAAAACGGTTTGCAATGTAAAAGGTATTTATTTGCAAAAGTGTAAATTTTCCGTATTTTAAATTCTACGGTTTCCTCAATCAACTAGCCTATTTCTAAATGGTCTAAACGACAAGTCGTTAGAAGCCTCAAATCGCCTCTTCACCGCCAATTGTGGCCAGGTAAGTACAAATGAGGAAAGGAGGGATCCGCTCACGAATCGTGAGACATGCCTTTTAAAGTTTCCTTTCTCACTTGCCTAGCCTAGACACCACAAAGTCAGGTTTAGATAAACGACCGATGTCCATAACTTATCGTATTTTCCTATTAAAAGATATTTGTTTTAAAAGTGTATCAAACCTAAAACTTTTAGAAAAAATGGTATTTAAATGTAAAATCTTGTTTTATCGTATTCTAAGTTTTCAAGGTAGCGTGTTATGTTTGCATATGAGTGTGTGAGGAGGTAGGTCATTACCTCGTGATCTACTTTAAGGTATAGCAATGTTAAGGTGGTTAAATGTGAAAACAAAACATTGTGGTATTTAAGTGAAAAAATACGATATATTGCAAAAGCTATCATTTCATGTGAGGAAACTTGTTCAAATTATTTGTTAAGTGATTAATAGTCAACATAGAGATGTTTAAGCATGAATATATTGGTGAGAAGTGAGATTTTATACAAAACCGAATCGGAAATCGGATTTGTTCCGATTCCGTCGGGTTTTGTAAATTCGTATTTTTATGAAAGAAAAGAAAGATAGAAAGGGGGACTTACGGGTTTGGACAACACTAGAGTGTGAGAGGGAAGTAGAGGGTTTGTCGGTGCGTCGATTCATCGTTGAGAGTTCCTAACACGATCACTGTGTTAGTTGTATGTATGCCCTAGAGGCCAGTATTGTACAGATGATGTATATTATATTGGATGCTTGGACATATATAGAGATGACTTTCTTGCTCGATATGATAGTATGCTATCTGGTTACTC
Source organism: Agapanthus africanus (assembly GCA_030015575.1). Lineage (NCBI taxonomy): Eukaryota > Viridiplantae > Streptophyta > Magnoliopsida > Asparagales > Amaryllidaceae > Agapanthus > Agapanthus africanus. Next base: position 85,350,687 of record JASDDO010000029.1, read on the forward strand.
TTTATCTTAACATGTACACTAGTCTCTTTATACTGTCTTATAGTTACATGTTGGTAAAGCCCTTAGGATATGTACTTGACTACCTGGACTGTGATGCAGATCATACTAGTGGGGACATAGTAGTCCATAAGTACATCCTTCAAGGTCCCTAGTCGTGGGTGTATCGAGACGGGGCATCGATATACCAGAGTAGACTAGCGTATATGCTTCTCGACCCATGAGATGGGTGATGGATGATCCCACATCCATTGGTGTTTGACATCAGAGATGGTATACGGGTGCTCAGTGGAGACTGGGTACACTGGACGGACTCGCCGAGAACTCCCAGATGGTATTATACCTCACGTCAGATGGCAGTTCTCAGGTGACACTTGTACAGGTTAGTCTGTAGACCCGAGATCGTCATAGAGTCTTGTGTGATTCCCACTGTGCTTTGATCTCCACCTTACCACGTCCATGAGGGCGTGCAAAACGGTGGTCTTTGGGTACAGTCCCGAGTCACATGGAGGCAATGAGCAATAGGAGGGGTTTCGTCTCTCCCGGTATTGGGGGTTGATGTTGCGCTGTGCTCGATTGGCCGTAACAGGGAAGTCCCTGGCCAGGGCTGATCAGAGATTTGCTGGTAAGTGTTACCAGTAGTTTCTCGACCCGTTATGAGCCTCACATCGGCATGACATATCGGTTATTGGGGTCTGACGTATACCACCCCTAGACTTGATATGCGACATATCAGACGAATAGACCGGACTGTGCGTTAAGTGTTACTGGTTGGATTCACAGGAGTGTGAGCGGGCTAGCTCGTCGATCTTCTGATCGCTCAATACCCGGATGGCCGTTACGTTTAGCAGACCGCTTGCGGCTTGTGGGTGCTTGATATGATCATCATCTGCTACCGGCGTATTGACGAGTCTTTAGAGTCCTACACAGAGGTTTCCTGGCTCAAGCGAAACGAAATAGGAGCGCATATGAGATATGTGCGGGACCGAGAATAATGCGTGTATGTGATACCGCATTTCATTCTCGCGATATATGTTTCGATTGGTTATATTCGATATGACCTAGTTATCGAATCATTGATTCGATAAATCGATACATTGGATTCTAGTCGGTTATGTGAGACATGACCGGATCATTGAATCAAATGTTGATTTAATGATTTAATGTATAATTATATATTTGATATATTACATTGCATTAACTAGTATTGGTTCACTTTAAACGGATTTTTCTCACTTGATGCACATTGTATATGTGATATGCTTTTGTGCACATTTTTGTATCATGTTTGATGATACTTGATCTTGTGGTTAAGTGTAAAGGATTAAACCATGGTTAAGAGATGATTAGGGTTTTGCTTTTTCATTTATTTATTTGGAAATGATTTAGATAAGTATGGTGGCTTCTTTTGTTTCTAGTTGTAGCTTCATGAAGCTTTGACTTATGCAACCATTCTTGTCATCATGCTTAACCCTAACCCTCTCAAGTGACCATGGTTTATTCTCTACACTTAACCCTAGTTAGATTATGATAAGTATGAATTTTTCTTTTCATTTTAAAACACTTATCATAAACTAGCTTCATCTTCTCCTTCTTCAAGAGAGAGAAAACTAGATGCCATCAATGGCAACTTGAGAAAAAGTGAGTGAAATCCAATTCTAAAGTGAACCCACCTCCTATTTCTTCACCCTCTACCTCTTGCCAAGTTGTTTTGGGTGTTTTCTTCACAAGTTTCACAACTTTGTGAAGTCGGAGCTTGATCTTGTGAAACCTCGACGTAGATCGTCTTTGACACGAAGCCGACGACCTATTCCGCTCGTTTTCCCGATGAACCGGACGAATGAGTCTAGGATTCGAAAAGGACAGCGAGAGGATGACTACGTGGAGCTAAGGAAGTGGATATCCGGATCTACAAAGGTTGTAGCATCTAACTTTTAGTTAAGTAGTTAACTAGTTTTGTGTTTCGCCTAGAATTCTAGTCTAAGATCCACGTTAGGGTTTCGCGACACCCATAATTTTTGAAATTGGCATGTTCGATGCCTTGTGAGACCTCTATAGGGTGCCTAGGAACCTTTCACACTGGAATTTCACCGTCGATTTCGTCAGCTCTTCGCATTTCGCTCGTTTCCCAAGTACCAAAGTTCTCTTGGAATTTTGAAAGAGTGGACTCAGAAATTTAGGATGAGAGGGTTGACGGTAGGGGGTGTATTTATAGGGGTAGGCTAGGGTTAGGGTTTTTAATTAAAAAATGTAAAAAATTATGTAAAAATCATTAAAAATGGAGTAAATGGGGGTTAATGGGCTCTCTGTAACCGATCTGAATATTTAAAGTATGCAGGGGGGTTGACCAGGAAAAGATACCCAACATCTATGTTAGGGACTCGACCGTCCGGCCGAGTCCGGCCGGCTGCGCCGGCCCGAGTCGGCCGGTCCACCGGCCGACTCGGGCGAGTCGGGCCGAGTCAGGTGGTCGGGGGCTGTGGGGTCGTCGGGTGTGGCTTTTGGTGTGTTTAACTTTTCATGTGTAGAAGGAAATTTGTGAGAAACGCACGTGTAACTGTTGATATTCTAAAAAACTCAAAAAAAATAATATTAAAAATAATGTGGGGCAGGGGATTTGAACTCTGGTAGCTTGGTTCAGTAGTGCAAGATGTTACCAATGAGCTACAAGCTCCTTCTTGTAATTATGGAGTGAAATAAATACTTAAAGAGATATCAGCAACAATAAATACTCCAAGTATACATTGAATTTAAATCAATTCTTTGTACCTTAAAAACGGAGTTGTTACAGTTTACCCTCCTTATAAAAATTTCGTCCTCGAAATTTACAACTTTTATTTGAGGACTAGTTTACAAAGAGGTGTGGATATCTAGTACGCATTTCATCCTCCCTTTCCCAAGTGGACTCTCCTGGAGTGTCTTTCCTCCACATCACTCGAACCAAGTTAACTTGCTTGTTCCGAAGTGTCTTCACTTTCCTGTCCAGGATCTCCACAGGCTGTTGCTTACAAGACAAATCGGGCTGTATAGTGAGCTCGGAATGATCGAGAACATGGCTGGGGTCACTCACATACCTTCTGAGTTGGGATATGTGGAACATATTATGCACTCCTTCCAATAAAGGTGGAAGCGCTAAGCGGTATGCCACTTCACCGACTCATTCGAGTATGTCGAACGGTCCAATATATCTCGGACTTAGCTTGCCCCGTCTTCCAAATCGGATCACTCCGCAGTTCGGAGATATCTTCAAGAATACGTGATCTCCTGGCTGGAACTCCAAGTGTCGTCTCTTTGCATCAGCCCAGTGCTTCTGTCGATCTTGGGCTATGCGCATCCTTTCCCTGATAGTACAAACCACATCAACAGTCGCTACTATCATCTCTGGTCTAAGAAGTTCCCTATCTCCGATGTCGTCCCAACATAATGGCGATCGACACTTCTTTCCATACAATGCTGCAAAAGGTGCCATTCCTATGCTTGCTTGGTAGCTGTTATTGTACGCAAACTCCACAAGGTGCAAGTGATCTTCCCACGATCCTTTGAAGTCTAACATACACGCTCTGAGCATATCCTCCAAGATCTGAATAGTTCGTTCCGACTGACCATCTGTTTGTGGATGATAAGCCGTGCTGAAGTTCAGACTTGTTCCCAAGCTTGCTTGCAGACTCTGCCAAAATTGCGATCGGAACCTGGTGTCACGATCGGAGACAATGCAGACTGGTACTCCATGAAGTCTCACAATTTTCTGTATGAGTTCATGGGTATCAGAGATAGTACATTATGAAGAGTTTAAATCTTAATTAGATTATTACCTCCATGTACTTCTTTGCTAGTGTCTCAGTTGATTGGCCAACTCGAAATGGGATGAAGTGAGCCGACTTTGTGAGTCGATCCACAATGACCCATACGGCATCTTACCCTTTGTGCTGCGAGGAAGAGCAGTCACAAAATCCATCGTGATGTGTTGCCACTTCCATTCTGGGATTGGTAACGGTTGAAGTAATCCAGCGGTCCTGTGATGTTCAGCCTTTACTTGCTGACACACCAAGCATTTTGCGACGCTTCTGGCTACTTCACGCTTCATTCCATGCCACCAATAATTCTAACATAGATCTTTGTACATTTTGGTACCTCCAGTGTGTACTGAATAGGGAGAGCTGTAAGCTTCTTTCATTAACTCTTCCCGAACAGGACCTTTTGGTACACACAATCTGCTACCGTATCTCAAAGATCCGTCTTCATGGATGATGAAGTCTGTTCTGAATCCATTCTCCACTTGTTCTCTGATCTTTTGCAACTTAGCATCACTTGCTTGGGCTGCTTTGATCTGATTAAGAATGGTTGATTGAACTTGTAAATTCATCAAACTTGAAGCATTACCTAGCATGAATACTTCTATCTACATCTGATGCAAGTCTTGTTGAAACTTCCACTGAGCGGTGAGATTCATTGCTAATGGTTGGCGACTAAGAGCATCAGGTACTACATTCACCTTCCTTGGGTGATATTGCAAGTTGATGTCAAAGTCCTCCATGAGTTCTAACCATCTTCTCTGCCGCATATTCAACTCCTTCTGAGTAAACACATACTTCAGACTCTTATGATCTGTGTAGATGTTCACTCGTTCACTAAGTAGGTAATGACGCCAAATCTTGAGAGCAAAGATGACGGATGCCAACTCCAGATCATGCGTCGGATAATTGCGCTCATAAAACTTCAGCTGTCTTGAAGCATAAGCCACAACCTTACCGTGCTGATGTAGAACACATCCTAATCCCTTACCGGATGCATCGCAATGCACTTCGTATCCTCCAGATTGATCCGGTATGACGAGAATAGGTGTTGATGTCAACCTTGACTTGAGTTCTACGAAAGCTTGTTCGCATGCTTCTGACCACACAAATTCTTCATCTTTACGTGTGAGCTTGGTCAGGGGCGTTGCTATCTTTGAAAAGCCTTCAATAAACCTTCTGTAATATCCAGCTAAACCCAAGAAACTTCGAATATCCTTCACTGACTTTGGTGTAGGCCATTCACTAACTGCTGAAACTTTCGCTGGATCCACAGAGATGCCTTCTCCTGATACGATATGTCCAAGAAAACCAACTTGCTTTAACCAAAACTCGCATTTGCTGTACTTGGCATAAAGCTGATGTTGTCGAAGAGTTTCTAGGACAATTCGTAGGTGCTCTGCATGTTCTTTCCGACTCTTAGAATACACCAGGATGTCGTCGATGAAGATGACAACAAACCTGTCTAAGTACTCCCGGAAAACTTAGTTCATTAGGTTCATGAATATTACGGGTGCGTTGGTCACTCCAAATGGCATCACTAGAAATTCGTAATGTCCATAGCGAGTTCTGAAAGCTGTTTTATGAATATCATCTTTCTTGACCTTCACTTGATGATAACCTGAACGAAGATCCAATTTAGAGAAAACACAAGATCCACTTAGCTGATCGAATAAATCATCGATGTGCGGGAGAGGATACTTGTTCTTTATAGTGACTTCGTTCAAGGCTCTGTAATCGATGCACATTCTGTATGAACCTTCTTTCTTCTTCACAAGTAGTACAGGTGATCCCCAACTTGAAGTGCTGGGACGAATCCATCCTTTCGCCAGTAATTCGTCCAACTGTGTTCGGACTTCCTTCAAACCTTCCGAATTTAAACGATAGGGTGCTTTGATCACCGGTTGTGCTCCTGGTACTAAATCAATACTGAATTCAAGAGCTCGATCGGGAGGCAAACCTGATATATCGTCAGGAAATACATCATCGAACTCTCGAACTACATCTGGTCTTGATTCCTCCTCCGCTTGAGCTGCTGCAACTATTGCTTCTCTTGGCTTCGCTTTGTAGGTACTTGGCTCCAGTGTACGGTCTCTGCTTTTGAAATAGAAAACCGGATGGTCTGAAATCTCGAATACTACCCTCCTTTGACGACATCTATGGTAGCATAAAAAGTTCCAAGCCAATCCATTCCTAGAACCACATCGAAGTTCGGTATGTCCAGCACTTTGAAGTCAGCATAAAGCTCTCTGCTGCAAACGACGACTGGACACAAGCTGTATCCCATAGTTGCCTTTAGAACACCATTTCCGGAACTGACATTCCAGCTGGATACAAGCGGTGAGACTGGAATCGCATGGGTTCGAACAAACCGTTGCGACATAAAGCAGTGTGGTGCTCCAGTATCAAACAGTGCTAGTGCAGGAATTGAGGATACTAAGATTGTACCTAAGGTATGTGGGATATGTTTTAGGTGTAGGAAAATATGTAGCTAAGTAGCAGGATAGAAAAACAAAGTTAGAAAAGAAAAGTTTGCCAGTGATGACTTGGCCAGTGGCCTCAGCTTCTTCCACGGACATCGTGAAAGCCTGGCGTCTTGGTACATTCCTCCTGGCCTGAGGAGCATTCCTCGAAACGTTCCTTTGAGCTTGATGGAACTGACTAGGAGGTGGTGCAGCTTGTGGTCCTCTGGGTGGTGCAGGTAGTGCAGGTCTTGGAGCAGGTGCTTGAAGAGCTGGTCGCTGCGGATAGGTAATTGCTGGCCTGGGTGCAGCAACTGGGTTTTGTCTTTGGGGACAAGACCCAATATCATGAGTAGCCGAGCCGCAGACAAAGCAAAGACGGTTGGCTTGACGGCAGTCTTTCATCATATGTCCAGTTCTCTTGCAGTAGGTGCAAAAGGCTGGGCTGGGACGATGGTTTGGTACTCCGGGTCGCCTTGGTACGAAAGGTGGCCTGGATGAGGCTCCACCTACCATCTGGTTGGCAGGGCGTTTGACTCCTGGAGACTGAGGTCTGCCCCTTGCTTTTATCACTGCCTCGTAACTGCGAGCAGCTTCCAGAGCATCTTCATGAGTCAGAAATTTTCCCGTGGCTAGAGCAGCCTGAATCTCCGTGTCCAGACCTTGTTGAAAGCGACGGGCTCTGATCTCGTCCGTCAGTATCAAGTGTGCCGCGAATCTGTTTAAGGATTGTGTTAGCTGTGTAGTATGTGAGATTAAAAATTGAACTGTTGTGACATATCTTACCGGCTTAGCATGGTGAATTCAGCGTCGTACTCATCTACTGATTTGTCCCACATCAAACCCTGTTGTAGATGAATGAACTGTTGTTCGATGGCAAACCTGACCGTCACTGGGAAGTATTTCACGTCGAACTTCTCGTGAAAAGTCTTCCATTAAATAGGCTGTACCAGACGACTTTCTTCCACCTTCCACCAGTTGCGAGCATTGTCCGTGAGCTGTAGTTTAGCCACACGGACCCAAGCTATGTTTGGCACTTGTGCTGCTGCCAGATCATCTTCTATGCTTTGTGCCCATTCTTCAGCTTCAAGATGGCTTCCTTTTCCGGAGAACTGCTTGGGATGTAAAGCCCTGAATTATTTTACCCTCGGTGCGTCGGTCTCAGGACGGTTCAGGAGTTATTGCTGTCCCTCAAGAAGGCTGCGGATCGCCTCAAGTAGCACTGTTTGCTCGGTGGGTGCCGCAGGAACAGCTGGTGTGAGAGGTAATGCTGGAGGTGTGTTGTTGACGTTGGTGCTGGTGTTGTTCGGAGAATCCATAACCATGAAGAAAAATTTTAGGTTAGGACAGATTCAAGTACATAAAATGATAGGATTCAAGGAATAGAAATTTGTAAGATTCAAGAAACATGAATTGTAATGAATGTTTAAGTTGCTGGTTCTTGTGTTATATTGCTTAGGTTGTTCACGCAGAACAGAACTGCATAGTATGGTTCTATACAGCTCTGACCTGCATGAGCCACCAACAAAACCTGTCACGCCCCACTTCCCGGTGTACGGCGAAGGGGACGCGACGAGGTCCGCTACGTATTTACTGTGAAGTAAATACGCTAAGCGTATCTAAGCAATATAAAGGTAAATCACAAGAGACAAGAGATATAAAAATAACAGCAACTTTATTAACAACATTCTTTTGTACAATGCATGAAAAGTAAATACATCTGGAATAAAAGCGATGCCTAAACAATGGCATAACAGTAATTGAAAAATACTGAATAGAACAAGGTACAATGTCTAGAGCTCGGGGTCTTTGTGGAAATGATCCAAGTCTTCACCGGTGGGCTCGATCTCTGACGAGTCCAAAACACTTGACGACATTCAAAGAAGAAAGAAATAGAATGTCGTCAGCGAACAGGTCACTCGGTAAGTCCCAAAGATAAGGGAGAATTAGAAAAGACAGAATAAGAGGTATCTTCTAAAGTATAATAATGTAGAATATTGTGTTCACGCTGTTGTTTGTAGCTTGGTACGGAAGGATGCCAGTGTATACGAGAAGGGTCTCAGTATGCTAGAGACCAGGGCAAACAGAATGTACAAGAAACCATTAAGCCATGGTACAACAGCAACGGAATATAGGTTAGGTGTCTTAATCTTACCGTCTCGTGCCACTTTTAACACCTTCCGCACAAATCTACCCCTTAAACCCCGTAGTGTTTTGATTGTATTGTTGTATTGTATTCTATAAGTTGGATGACAGACCAAAACCATGATATCAGTAAACAGATTGTAACTGCATAAATAGGTAAATGGAATAACTGGATAATGGATGTATATCCATGGTTTGATTCAGTCAAGTTGTATAGATTGATAACTGGATTCATGGATTCATGTGTTCATATTGAATTGGAATATTATAGAATGTAGATTGACTTGAATCATATTCAAGTGAGAAATAATCAGACTCAAACCCGAGTCAGACAATCAGAAATGTGAATCGAAGTCTTATAATAGCTAGGGTCCTTAGGGTAATTTATAAAACTTGAGGGGTTTTTATGTAAAAATACATTTGTATAGTTTTCAAGATACACCCCAAGTATTTATTATTCGTCTTTATAGTTATAATGAGTGTAATTTTATTTTGTGATATTTCTAGTGAAAATATCCTAATTACATAAATAAAGGTATTTATCTGTAATATTGATTTATTTGAAATTCATGGTATTTTAATGTCAAATTTAGTCTTGTGATTTTTAGAAAAAGTGGAATATTTATATTATAACGAAATAGATATTTTAATGATAAATATACATATATTTATACAAAACTAATTTCAATAAATATTTTATATTCTAAAAATCTCATTTTCTTAAGATGTCGTATTTTAAATCTTTCGAGACCGAATGCTCCTTGCGGAGGTATGAATCTCGCACTACTAAGCCCGAGGGTGCACGATAAACCGTACTATCCCGAACGGGTTCTCCAAAATGTGTTGTAGCGGCGCTTTGCAAAGATTGTAAAATACTAATCCTTTATAAAACGGTTTTGCAAAGTAAAAGGTATTTATTTGCAAAAGTGTAAATTTTCCGTATTTTAAATTCTAGGGTTTCCTCAGTCAACTAGCCTATTTCTAAATGGTCTAAACGACAAGTCGTTAGAAGCCTCAAATCGCCTCTTCACCGCCAATTGTGGCCAGGTAAGTACAAATGAGGAAAGGAGGGATCCGCTCACGAATCGTGAGACGGGCCTTTTAAAGTTACCTTTCTCACTTGCCTAGCCTAGACACCACAAAGTCAGGTTTAGATAAACGACCGATATCTACAACTTATCGTATTTTCCTATTAAAAGATATTTGTTTAAAAGTGTATCAAACCTAAAACTTTTAGAACAAGTTTTATTAAGAAAATGGTATTTAAATGTAAAATCTTGTTTTATCGTATTCTAACTTTTCAAGGTAGCGTGTTATGTTTACATATGAGTGTGTGAGGAGGTAGGTCATTACTTCGTGATCTACTTTAAGGTATAGCAATGTTAAGGGGGTTAAATGTGAAAACAAAACATTGTGGTATTTAAGTGAAAAAAATACGATATATTGCAAAAGCTATCATTTCATGTGAGGAAACTTGTTCAAATTATTTGTTAAGTGATTAATAGTCAACATAAAGATGTTTAAGCATGAATGTATTGGTGAGAAGTGATATTTTATAGAAAACCGAATCGAAAATCGGATTTGTTCCGATTCCGTCGGGTTTTGTAAATTCGTATTTTTATGAAAGAAAAGAAAGATAGAAAGGGGGACTTATGGGTTTGGACAACACTAGAGAGTGAGAGGGAAGTAGAGGGTTTTCCGGTGCGTCGATTCGTCGTTGAGAGTTCCTAGCACGATCACCGGAATTTCGTCGTCGATTTCGTCAGCGCTTCGCCTTTCGCTCGTTTCCCAAGTACCAAAGTTATCTTGGAATTTTGAGGGAGTGGACTCAGAAATTTAAGATGAGAGGGTTGAGGGTAGGAGGTGTATTTATAGAGGTAGGCTAGGATTAGGGTTTTTAATTAAAAAATGTAAAAAATTATATAAAAATCATTTAAAAAATGGAGTAAATGGGGGTTAATGGGCTCTCTGTAACCGATCTGAATATTTAAAGTATGCAGGGGGTTGACCGGGAAAAGATACCCAACATCTATATTGGGGACTCGGCCGTCCGGCCGAGTCCGGCCGGCGGCGCCGGCCCGAATCGGCCGGTCCACCGGCCGACTCGACCAAGTCGGGCCGAGTCAGGTGGTCGGGGGCTGTGGGGTCGTCGGGTATGGCTTCTGGTGTATTTAACTTTTTATGTGTAGAAGAAAATTTGTGAGAAACGCACGTGTAACTGTTGATATTCTAAAAAAATTAAAAACAAAATAATATTAAAAATAATGTAGGGCAGGGGATTTGAACTCTGGTGGCTTGGTTCAGTATTGCAAGGTGTTACCAATGAGCTACAAGCTCCTTCTTGTAATTATGGAGTGAAATAAATACTTAAAGAGATATCAGCAACAATAAATACTCCAAGTATACATTGAATTTAAATCAATTCTTTGTACCTTAAAAATGGAGTTGTTACAAAATCGCACAAGCGCTTAACGATTTGTTGTGATTTGTTGCAAGGAGATCTGGTATCTGTGGAGCGAGAGGAAAAATTTTCAGGACATCTCAAAAAGTCCAGAGAGGCAACAGGAGCATTTGCTGAAATTTTTGTGCAGAGATCTAAGCTTCAGACCGCGCATCAGCGGCCAAAGAAGGCATCTCGTGGCGGTTCCGCGGCAATACTAGGGCTTCAGTGCACCAAAATTTTTAGGTCTATTTCTATCTTTCTTATCTCCTCCTTGCTCTGTCCATTAACCAATTTCTGCAGGATTCTTTGGAAAAATTTGCAGCGCCGCAAAAAGAAAAATTGTGCATGTTTGATCTTGGTTATTTGCATATTTTTAATACGGAAATTAAGGGGCAAATACCAAATTCAGATTAGGTGGGGAGTTCATTACCCTTCCTAAGCCCCAAAAATCACAAACTTGCATCCGCATTGTTAGTTATATGTATGCCCTAGAGGCTATTACTATACATAGGATGTATATTGCAGTGGATGCTTGGACATATATAGGGATGACTTTCTTGCTCGATATGATAGTATGCTATCTGGTTACTCTTTACCTTAACGTGTACACTGATTGTCTCTCTGTTACATGTTGGTAAAGCCCTTAGGATGTGTACTTGACTACCTGGACTATGATGCGGATCATACTAGCTGGGACATGGTAGTTCATAAGTACATCCTTCAAAGTCCCTAGTCGTGGGTGTATCGAGACGGGGCATCGATATACCAGAGTAGACTAGCGTGTACCTTCTCGACCCGTACAGATGGGCGATAGATGATCCCATATCCATTGGTGTTTGACATCAGAGATGATATACGGGTGCTCAGTGGAGACTGGGTACACTGGACGGACTCGCCGAGAACTCCCACATGGTATTATACCTTACGTCAGATGGCAGTTCTTTGGTGACACTGGTACAGGTTAGTCTGTAGACCCGAGATCGTCATAGAGTCTTGTGTGATTCCCACTGTGCTTTGATTTCCATCATACCACGTCCAAGAGAGCGTGCAAAAAGGTGGCTTTTGGGTACAGTCCCGAATCACATGGAGGCAATGAGCGATAGGAGGGGTTTCGTCTCTCCCTGTATAGGGAGTTGATGTTGCGCAGTGCTCGATTGGCTATAACAGGAAGTCCTTGGCCAAGGCTGCTTTAGGTATTTACTGGTAAGTGTTACCAGTAGTTTCTCGACCCGTTATGAGCCTCATATCGACACGACTTATCGAGTTATTGGGGTCTGACGTTTACCACCCCTAGACGAGATATGCGACATATCAGACGAACAGACCGGACTGTACGGTAGTGTTACTGGTTGGATTCACAGAAGTGTGAGCGGGCTTGCTCGTTGATCTTCTGATCGCTCAATACCCGGGTGGCCGTTACGTTTAGCAGACCACTTGCGGCTTGTGGGTGTTTAATATGATCATCACCTACTACTGGCGTATTGACGAGTCTTTAGAGTCCTACACAGGCGTTTCCTGGCTCAAGCGAAACGAAATAGGAGCGCATATGAGATATGTGCAGGACCGAGAATAATACCAATATGTGATACTGTATTCTATTCTCGCGATTTGTATCATCGGTCGGTTATATGTGATATAGCCGGGTTACCGAATCAAGTGTTGATTCGATACATTGATACACTTGATATTAGTCGGTTATATGTGATATGACCGGATCGTTAAATCAAGTGTTGATTTAATGATTTAATGTATAATTATATATTTGATATATTACTTTACATTAACTAGTATTGGTTCACTTAAGATTGATTTTCTCACTTGAATGTGCACATTGTTTATATGTGATATATGCAAGTGTACATGTTTGTATCATGCTTGATGATACAAACAAGTTGTGTGTATGAGACTTGAACCAAATCAAGGTTAGATTAGGGTTTACTATTTTCCTAAGCATATAACAAAAGAGTGTGACTTTGGTCAAAGTTATCAAGCTTCATGAAGCTTGATGAACATTGACAAAGTCAACTCTCTTTGTCATATGTTTAAAGATATTAGTTAACCCAACCTTTAACCTAATGGTTTGGTTAAATCTCTACATGAGTTAAGCATGAGGGCTTAACTCAACCATGGTGCCATGATTAAAAGGATAAGTATTGATATTATTCTTTTAATTGAGATGATTCTTTTCTTCTTCTTCATCTTCAACAAGCTCACAAAAGCTTGAGAACTCCAATGGTGCCATGAGAAAAAGAGTGAGAAATCCAATTTTAAAGTGAACCCACTTCCTATTTCTTCATCCTCTACCACTTGCCATGTAGTATAGGGTGTTCTCTTCACAAAGTTTTCGACCAAGTGAGGGAATAGCTTGAGTTTGAGTCTCCCCGACGTAGATCATCTTCGGTCTCGAAGTCAATGACCTAGCCCGATCATTTCTCCGACAAAACCATCGCTAGAGTCCGGGATTTCGACGATCGCAGCGGAGGGACGTCAACACGGAGCTAAAGAAGTGGTGGACCGGATCTACAAAGGTTGTAATCCCTTTCACTTATTAGCAAAGTTGTTTGCTTGCTTGTCGTTTCGCCTTTACTTCTAGTTAACGATCTATATTAGGGTTTCTCAGCACCGTAAAATTTAAATTTGGCATGGTTGATGCCTTGTGGAACCTCTTGAGTGTGTCTAGTAACCCTACAGTGGTATCAGAGCCTAACTAGAGCTTTAGGCGATGTGTTAACGAAGTTAAAACTCCGAACGAACCCGATACGTCCAAATTTACCCCCTCTCTGTACATTTTTTCAAAACTGTGTATTTTCTGAATTAAAAATACCTGAAAAATTAAGCAGGGAAATATAAGAATTGTGGTGAAAAACGAGCTCCTAATACTTCTGAACCGCCGCGGAACCGCGGCCATACCATGCTTGGGCTGCGGATCCGCGGCCGTACAGAGGGATTGGGTCATTTTGTTTGCATAGTAATTCTTATATCTTAAAGTGCTATTTTATGGGTATTTTTAAACTGACTCAAGTGTTGAGTTTTCTGGGGGTTTATTTTGTAATCGTTGATTCGATCGGAGAATTTAATTTTGTTATGTTTTCCGGATATTTTTAGAACATGTTAAAAAGTTCGACCGGATAAAAATACCCACTTTTTCCTCTGCCGGAAATTTCCAAGTGTTGGATTTTTCCGTAGTTTAATAACGTTCTAAGTAGTGCAAGTAACGCGATGGACCCTCTAGAAGACAACAAACCTTAACTCGATTATGTGACCGTCTTGAACTGCCCTTTGAATCTTAGGGTTTGGGGCAGAACGGCATGCCACATGTGAGGCGTTGGCTTGACCCTTCTACGGCTGGACCATTGGTACTGTGGCATGAAATGGATGTTTTTAGACTTATTTCATATGTTGAGCTGTTTCGGGAAAACTTGGGTGTTTGTTTGTTCGATCGAAAAGTTTAACATTTTCTATTTATCTGGAATGTGATACAATATTTGGAATCCACAAGTAGTTATGAGATAACTGATTTGAATGTTATAAACATAGCAGTTTAGTCTCACATGATCGGTTGCCACGGAATTTTGATGTGATCAAAAGTCCGTCGCAATCACGTAGCGTACGCGGATACTCGCCGGTAAACTTAATAGACAGCTACACCCCATAGCCCCGACCAAGTGACTGTAGGAGAACCCCGTCGCCGAAAGCATCCGTCAGGGTGCTCGCGGCAGCGGAGTTCCGCCTTAGTGCACTTCGTCGACGGCATCTTGGGGTGCGGCCGTCTACTAAAGTTTGCGACGAGCATTCGATCAGTTTATCGGGAATCTTGCTGAATTGCCCGACTAGATATTGAAAAGTGTTTTCGATATAGAGACTAAAATGCGGGGTTTATAATTGTTAGGCATGTGAGAATTCATTTGGTCAGGCATGCGATGTCTGAGGAGATTGCGGATTCCAACTGTTGTAGTTTTACACTTTCTTTTCTGCGACCGTAAGTGTAATATGTGATATCGCCGGTTTCGTTGCTATATGTCAACGACAATTGGGATGCGCACATTTACTTACGTTGATGACATGTGATGTTATGTGTTGCTGGATATGTTATATTGGATCGTCGCGTTTTGAATAGCCGGGGGTTTTATGTGAGATGAGAGTTTTTATTTTCATTCATGTAAAATTTATTGTATGTAATATTCTTTTATTGGGGCACTTCCTGGTTGCGGAAGATGTCACCCATTGTATATTATTTACTTTTCCACACTAGGATAGACCCAAGGAGGAGAGCACAAGTAACCGGGTTCTGGAGTCCAGTGGGAGACTAACTCGAGGAGTCGAGTCCGGGTCTCCTAACTCTAGAATCGGTAGGGTTGCTTGCCGATCTCGTAGGGGTCTAGGGGTGTGGGTTTGGCTATTCATCGCGACCGTGGAATCCGTGTTTTATACAGGCTCGTATTGAAAACACGGACGTCCTAATATATCCAATATTTCATATAATTCTTCTGCTGCTATATCTGTGATGTGATCATTTGATGTTCTGTGATAAATACTATATATAGTATATATGATATATTATATACACGTTACTTATGTTTTGCACTCGCGTTAGCCCTGCCCCGCTTTGTCATTAGTTACCTAACATAACGGTGCACGAGAGGACATCGAGGCGAATGCGGATGGCATAAGTGTACGTCGTATTTATCTGTGATGTTTAGGTGGACTTATATGATGGGACATTCATTAATGAGATTAATGAAAGAAAATAAACCTAAGATGTTGTGGAATCGAATTTTCAAAAACAGGTAACTACAGTTCTTGCTTTGCATCGCGGTGTTCCTTGTAGAACATCCTGCACCTTATTCGATAAGGAAAGGGCCGAGATCCTTTCACCGGGAGTGACCCCTTAAGCAATGACTGGCAGATGCTACACCCCTCGGTTTGTCATTTGATTGCTCCTATAGTTCTTGCTTTGCACAGCGGTATATATGATATATCCTGCACCTTATTCGATGAGGAAAGGGCCGACGATCCCTTCACCGGGAGTGGCCCCTTTAGCAAAACTAGAAAAGCCTAAAAAACACTCCATTTTAAAATCATTTGATTCTACAACGATATCAAGTTCATTACGCAATAGGTTTTTAGAAAAACCTGTCGTAGCCCTCCGTCATTTCAGATAAGTAGTATTTAGTATTCGTGCTGCGTTTGTTGACCTCTGTCAAGGCGTAGTATGCGGTAGCTGATTAGTGCTTATCTGTATAAACATATGATGTGATTGATTTAGGGTAGTCGTGCGACCTTGTTGACCTCTGTCAAGGGTCGTGCGGGTGGGTTTACTTCAATCAGGAAATGACGGGTTGAACTTGACTAGCAGCCTATGGTTTGTTGACCTCTGTCAAGGTCATGGGACGCTAGGGGCAAAATATTATCGGGAATTTCAAGTGTTGAAATTTACAATGAGATTGCATACCTTCTATGAGATAGTTGGATCCCGATACCCACTGCGAGTAATTGTTACTCCT
The DNA here is from genome assembly GCA_030015575.1 of Agapanthus africanus. Classification (NCBI taxonomy): domain Eukaryota; kingdom Viridiplantae; phylum Streptophyta; class Magnoliopsida; order Asparagales; family Amaryllidaceae; genus Agapanthus; species Agapanthus africanus. The sequence continues at coordinate 85,367,029 of JASDDO010000029.1, forward strand.
TGGAGAGTTTTACACATTACAATTAGCCGATCAAGTAGGTGTCTAGAAAGGTGTCAACGGGGTTACGCCTCTGGGAAAACGATGTTTACATTAATTAGATTCGTGCGAAAGCACGGGGGACCTCCCTCAAAGTACCGACACTGGCCTGGCTGAAAGATTGGCGAACTTGTAGTGTGTAATTAACCCGGCTAGTCTTTCCTTTTAGGGTTTGAAGGAAGATTTGATAAAAACAGTGGGAGCCATCCTGATTAGATAAAATAATAACCAATCTGATCTTGTAAGAGCGCACGCAGAGTGTTTTCTTCTCTCTCTCTCCTGGTAGCGACCATGTCACGCCTTAATCAAGATAATTAAACGGATATAGTGACCGAACCCGCTTGTTATACTGTATTGGGGAACGTTGGTCCCGCTTCAACTTATAATTGTTATAAGACAGAGCAGGAATTTGGGGATTACCAGAATTCCCGTGCCGCCCAAACGAAGAAAGTACATACCGATGCATCATCTTCGGGTGTGTTCATTGCAGAGAACTGTTTCTCAGTATCCTTTACGTCCTGGGTATGTGATACCAGATCAGGATCCCGCATATGTAATTTTTTACATGGGCTACAGAAAGGTAGAGAACTGAGAACGGGTGATAAGTTTCATGAGGCAGAAAACGGTGCAAGTGTTGTAGCCAGCTCTGTTGGTCACTGTCACCCTGTATTACAAGAATACATTGATTCTGAACAAATGTTATTAGATACCGAACATGATATACAAAATCATATCAGTCTCTTTATAAGTAAAAGATGGATATAATTTTGTATTGTTGGATGATGTTTTGAATATTTTCTATATCAAGAGTTGATCGGTTCAGGCACGTTATCTAAAAGCATTAACGTTCTAAATCAAACCACAGTTCTTAGTATATAGAACACACATAAGAGGAAGAGTTCGGAAATGAACGAATCCTTCTTGAGGTATTGTAGACTAGGTCAGATCAATGCGACCCGACTAGCTGAAGTTACATTAAGATGCATATTTAAATTAGTTTGAATTTACATCTTGTGAAACTTGCCAGTCATGTCACAAAGATTATATGACCATAGCTCTGTTTATTGGAAACAGAGAAAGAGTTAGTGAACTTTTGGGATTGATACATGCTGATGTATGAAGGTCCCCTGTCTATACATGCCAAGACCGGTTCTTTGTACTTCATTACATTCTCTGATGATCTCTCAAGATTCAGACATATGTTCCTGTTGAAACACAAGTCCGAACCTTTTGAGATATTCACAGAATATAAGTTGGAAGTAGAGAACCAAAACGGGTATAAGTATTATGTCCTTTGATGTGATCAAGGAGGAGAATACTTGAGCACGGGATTCCTGGACTATTCTAAGAATGAGATTCTCTCTCAGCATTACTCCTCCGTATACACCATAGCACGATGGTATATCGGGGCGGAGCAATAGCACCCTATGTGATATGGTGTGCTCTATGATGAGTACTACTGAGTTTCCTGTTTCCTTTTAGGGGGTTATGCACTTATGAAGTTGCATACCTATTGAATAGGGTTCCGATCAAATCAGATGCCTACCATTTCATATGAGATATGGAAAGGGAAGAGCCCATCTCTTAAGTCAGTTAAGATTTGGGGTTGTCCGGCCTATGTCTAAAAGCAAAATCCGGACAAGCTCGAGGCAAAGTCAGATCTGTAGAAGTTTGTTGGATATCCCAAGCATATGCAACGGAATATCTTCTTCCTAACCGAGGAATAAAAATGTTTTGTTACTCAGCATGCCACCTTTGTGAAAGGGAATTTCTTATGAAGAAATTATTGGTCATGAGGTAGAACTGGAAACAGTTCCAGCTATACAAACTGCAGCTGATGATTTGGTAGAACCAAAGGATTCAATACCAACCAACGAACCTCAGCCTCTCCGCCGATCTAGTAGGGTTCCTCACCCACCTGAGAGATACTTCGGTTTCTCTATGACAGTGGGAGCGAGGATTGCATCATGGGATGATGACCTAACTAGTTTCGAGCTGGCCATCAGGAGTGTGACTCTGTAAGAATGGCTGGATGCTTAGCGATCTGAGATGGAATCCTTATACACCAACAAAGTATGGACTTTGGTTGCTTTATCTGAAGGGTTAAATTCCCATCAGGAGCAAGTATATCTTGAGAAGATTACTTGGTGTACATGGAAAAGTTGAGACTTTCAAAGCTAGACTCGTTAAAAGTTTGCATCATAGACCAGTTGTGGCTAATGATGAAACCTTTTCTTGGGGCCTATGCTTAAGTCCATCCAGATCCTACTTGACACGGCTACATACCATGACTACGATATCTGGCGGTTGGGTGTCATGATTGCTTTTCTAAATAAAGATTTAGAAGAGAGAGTCTATAAGTACACAGTCAGAGGGCTTCGTAGACAGTGGGAGCAGCGGAAACGTGTGCAAGATGTTTTATGTGATAAAGCAGGCATCGCGGAGTTGGAACATCTGTTTTGATGAGTTAGTCAAAGAGTTTGACATCATCAAAATGGTAGATGAACCTTGTATATACAAAAAGGTAGTAGGGAGTATGCTGGTGATCCTCGTAGAGTACGTGGATGACATACTCTTGATAGGGAAGGAGTTTCCTATGCTACGCTCGGTCAATCTCCGCTTATCACAAGGATTATCCATATAGGATCAAAGTGATACCTACTAAATCCTGGGTTTTGGATCTATGAGATAGATCTAACTGGATGTTAGGATACTCACTAGTTGTAGTGAGTTGGTATCAATCGATCGTGGGGAGAATCACTGGAAAGGTTCCAGGGTGATAAGGACGACTGAATGTCAGTCACAGGCATTGTCTTTACCCTCAGTGCAGGGACGGTATGTTGGAAAAGTTCCAAGCTAGATACCGTGGCATACTAGACGATAAAGGCTGGATACATCGCTACCAAAGATGCTACCAAAGAAGAAGTCTGGGTGTATATTAGTTCATGAGATGAACTTCGTTCCTCCCATTGTGTGACAATGGAGATGTGGCTTATGCCAAGAAACGCCCATCCCATCAGTGATCCAGACATATTCTTAGGCAGTGTCACCTGATCGGTGGAGATAGTTGATCTCCAGGGGATCGAGGTTAGGAGAGCAGACTCAGAGGACAACACGGCGGATCCACTCACAAAGGCCTTTTCCCAGAGAGAGACTTTTATGGGATGGTTGAGTATGAGATACTACAACCACTGCTATCAGATGGCCCTAGTGCAAGTAGGAAACTGTTAGTTATATGTATGCCCTAGAGGCTATTACTATACATAGGATGTATATTGCAGTGGATGCTTGGACATATATAGGGATGACTTTCTTGCTCGATATGATAGTATGCTATCTGGTTACTCTTTACCTTAACGTATACACTGATTGTCTCTCTGTTACATGTTGGTAAAGCCCTTAGGATGTGTACTTGACTACCTGGACCATGATGCGGATCATACTAATGGGGACATGGTAGTCCATAAGTACATCCTTCAAAGTCCCTAGTCGTGGGTGTATCGAGACGGGGCATCGATATACCAGAGTAGACTAGCGTGTACCTTCTCGACCCATACAGATGGGCGATAGATGATCCCATATCCATTGGTGTTTGACATCAGAGATGATATACGGGTGCTCAGTGGAGACTGGGTACACTGGACGGACTCGCCGAGAACTCCCAGATGGTATTATACCTTACGTCAGATGGCAGTTCTCTGGTGACACTAGTACAGGTTAGTCTGTAGACCCAAGATCGTCATAGAGTCTTGTGTGATTCCCACTGTGCTTTGATTTCCATCATACCACGTCCAAGAGGGCATGCAAAAAGGTGGTTTTTGGGTACAGTCCTAAATCACATGGAGACAATGAGCGATAGGAGGGGTTTCGTCTCTCCCGGTATAGGGAGTTGATGTTGCGCAGTGCTCGATTGGCTATAACAGGAAGTCCTTGGCCAAGGCTGCTTTAGGGATTTACTGGTAAGTGTTACCAGTAGTTTCTCGACCCGTTATGAGCCTCATATCGACACGACTTATCGAGTTATTGGGGTCTGATGTTTACCACCCCAAGACGAGATATGCGACATATCAGACGAACAGACCGGACTGTAGGTAGTGTTACTGGTTGGATTCACAGGAGTGTGAGCGGGCTTGCTCGTTGATCTTCTGATCGCTCAATACCCGGGTGGCCGTTACGTTTAGCAGACCGCTTGCGGCTTGTCGGTGTTTGGTATGATCATCACCTACTGCCGGCGTATTGACGAGTCTTTAGAGTCCTACACAGGGGTTTCCTGGCTCAAGCGAAACGAAAGAGGAGCGCATATGAGATATGTGCCGGACCGAGAATAATACCAGTATGTGATACTGTATTCTATTCTCGCGATTTGTATCATCGGTCGGTTATATGTGATATAGCCGGGTTACCGAATCAAGTGTTGATTCGATACATTGATACACTTGATATTAGTCGGTTATATGTGATATGACCGGATCGTTAAATCAAGTGTTGATTTAATGATTTAATGTATAATTATATATTTGATATATTACTTTACATTAACTAGTATTGGTTCACTTAAGATTGATTTTCTCACTTGAATGTGCACATTGTTTATATGTGATATGTGCAAGTGTACATGTTTGTATCATGCTTGATGATACAAACAAGTTGTGTGTATGAGACTTGAACCAAATCAAGGTTAGATTAGTGTTTACTATTTTCCTAAGCATATAACAAAAGAGTGTGACTTTGGTCAAAGTTATCAAGCTTCATGAAGCTTGATGAACATTGACAAAGTCAACTCTCTTTGTCATATGTTTAAAGATATTAGTTAACCGAACCTTTAACCTAATGGTTTGGTTAAATCTCTACATGAGTTAAGCATGAGGGCTTAACTCAACCATGGTGCCATGATTAAAAGGATAAGTATTGATATTATTCTTTTAATTGAGATGATTCTTTTCTTCTTCATCATCTTCAACAAGCTCACAAAAGCTTGAGAGCTCCAATGGTGCCATGAGAAAAAGAGTGAGAAATCCAATTTTAAAGTGAACCCACTTCCTATTTCTTCATCCTCTACCACTTGCTATGTAGTATAGGGTGTTCTCTTCACAAAGTTTTCGACCAAGTGAAGGAATAGCTTGAGTTTGAGTCTTCCCGACGTAGATCATCTTCGGCCTCAAAGTCAATGACCTAGCCCGATCATTTCTCCGACGAAACCATCGCTAGAGTCCGGGATTCCGATGATCGCAGCGGAGGGACGTCAACACGGAGTTAAAGAAGTGGTGGACCGGATCTACAAAGGTTGTAATCCCTTTCACTTATTAGCAAAGTTGTTTGCTTGCTTGTCGTTTCTCCTTTACTTCTAGTTAACGATCTATATTAGGGTTTCTCAGCACCGTAAAATTTAAATTTGGCATGGTTGATGCCTTGTGGAACCTCTTGAGTGTGCCTAGTAACCCTACATGCATCACCCTCATTAACTAAAAATATATCTAGACAAAACTCTATGGACCGTCGCGCTCACTTAGGACAGAAGGAGGTCGTGGGTAATCTATTGCTTATTCACGTTTCTTTTGTGGTGTCTAAGGCAAGTGTGTCTAAGGCAAGTGGTTACTTAATTAGGCCCACGACTTACGTAGTCAAGAACCTCCCACTTACCTGACACTTACCTGGCTACAGGAGAGGCAAAGAGGCAGTTGAGGATCTATCTTGCGACTTGTCTTCTGGAAGTCTAGGAGTGGTCTAGAGACTTGACCTAGGTGACCACTAGAATTAGGGTTGCTTGTGCATTGTTTGTGTGCATTTTTCAAAATTCGTCTTTTTCAAACCAAACACCAAACTCATCTTTTCTCTAATTATCACAACGCTGCCACTTGTGTTAAACCATTTAGTGCATGCTCGGCTGGACACGGGATTCTAGTGCCCGTCTTGTCCGCGTTCCTCCTATCGACTCCGAAGTCGGTATTTCTACGTCTACTTTTTCTTCACCCACTATCACATCCACTTCGATGGATGGTTCTCCATCGAACTTCTTTAACACTACTCTGCCACCGCCCGCAAGTGTGCAGAATCCGCCCCGCATCTCTCTCCAAGAGAGATGTTATCCTATGCGAGGTCCTCTTTCGACCTGTCTCACCATTCCACCAGCCAATGAGGACAATTTTGAAATCAAACCACAATACATTAATCTTCTACCCAAATATCACGGTCTCGAGTCTGAAGACGTATACGTCTTTATTACTAAATTTGAAAATGTATGCGCTATGATGGGACTTCACAGCTTTCTGTAGATGCTATGCGTCTACGTCTTCTCCCATTTACTTTGTGCGATATAGCCGAGAAGTGACTTTATAACACAGCCGCACATTCTATTTCGAACTGGGGAGAATTCATAACAGCTTTCCTAAAGAAATTCTACCCTAATCATAAGACAGACCGAGTCCGTAGCGAAATAAATCAATTTACCCAGCTTCCAAATGAACCATTCTCGAAGTGTTTTGAACGCTTCAAGGATCTGTTAGTTCAATGTCCTCATCACGGAATTCCTAGATGGGATCTGTGCAGAATCATATATGAGGGCATTAATCCTACAACAAAACAGACCCTTGAATCCATGTGTCAAGGCACCTTCATGAATAAAGATGATGGTGAAGCCTGGAGATTTTTAGAAGATTTCGCTAAAAGAACTTTACAGTGGGAGAGTGTAAACCAGTCATCGTCTAGGGGTGGCATTCATCAACTTGATGTTTCAATAGGAGTTAGAGCCGAAATGGCAGCAATGCAAAAGAAACTCGATGCTATGGAACATAAATTTTTAACAGCCTCCTTAAATCAGATGTCACTCTCCAAAATTGTCTGTGGATGCTGTTCTGATCCATCTCATCTTACGGAAGAATGTCCTTTAAATTCTCCGTTTCAAGGTCAAGAGCATACCAATGCTACTTTTCAACAAAGATCTAGAAACGATCCTTATTCTTCCACTTATAATCAGGGTTGGAAGAATCGCCCTAACTTTGCTTGGAACCAATCACAAACTCAAAACACGGGTCCAAACCAAAATAATTTCCAAAAGGGTCCTCCACCATAACAACAACCACTTCAAATAAGTCAGCACCCCTACCAATCACAAAACTTTCAAAATCCGGTCAACACACCTGCACCATATAATCCTTTGCAGTTGACCGGTACTGATGAATTCTCTTCACTCGCACAAACCATGAATTTGATTCTAAAAAATTTCATGCAAGTTTAGGCTGAGGTTCAGTCTTCTATCGATAATATAAAGAAAAACTCTGCCTCCCAAGATGAGAATATAAAATCGATTGAAGCATAAATTGCACAATTAAAAACCGAAATGAGTGCTAGAGAAAAAGGGAAACTTCCGTCTCAACCCTTACCGAATCCTGGGCATTCGCAACACTACAATGTGAATGCCATTACAACGTTGAGATTTGGAAGAGTGCTGAATAATCAAGTTGAGGAAGAGATTGATAATCATGAGAATTAATCAATAATACCCCGGCTGAGACCGTCCCTTCCACGCACACTTCTACTTCTGATCCTAGTTCTTCTACCCCACCACCTTCTTGCGAGCCTATTCTTCGTTTTCCCCAAAGATCGAACCCTCAGCATAGCTCTTCTAGTCCACCAAAGATGATCCCCACTCCTATTCTGGGATCAGATCCACACACACCACCTTCTCTAATGTTGGACCCAGCTCTTATTGCTAAAGCTCCTTTTCCGAATCGGTTAAGGGGGAAAAATCGAGTCCACATATGGAGAAGATTATGGAAATGTTCAAACAGGTTAACATCAATATCCCTCTCCTAGATGCTATTCAACAAGTTCCCACTTATGCGAAAATTCTTAAAGACTTATGCACTAGGAAGAGGAAGACTCAAGTGCCCAAAAAGGTCTTCATGACTAATAATGTTAGCACTGCTTTTACCCCACAGTTACCAAAGAAATGTAAGGACCCAGGATGCCCTACGATATCGATTTCTATTAGGGGTAAAAACATTAACCGAGCTTTGCTTGACCTGGGCACAAGTGTTAACCTGCTTCCATATTCTGTTTACGAGCAGTTGGGGATTGGAGAGTTGAAACCAGCTCATTGCACTCTCTAAATGGCAGACCGTTCAATCACCAAACCTAGGGGTGAACTGGAGGATGTGTTGATAAAAGTCGGGGAATTCATATTCCCTGTGGACTTTATTGTTGTCACGACCCAAAGTTTGGCCCGTGACCGGAACTTAACCACGTAACGTCTACAGGCGTAACGCGACTAAGTGAACCGAAAACCCAGAAATCAAAACAGTAAAAGTATAGAGTGTTATAAGTTTTTAAAAAAATGAAAGCACTTACTAACAAGTAAGAAATCTAAGTAAACAAACACCAAGGTAGCAATATACGACGCCGTAGCGAAGATCAAGATCCACAAGTGGGAACATCACAGATAGAATAAAACTGTTAGTTATGTGTATGCCCTAGAGGCCATTACTGTACATAGGATGTATATTGTAGTGGATGCTGGGACGTATATAGGGAGGACTTTCTTGCTCGACATGATAGTATGCTATCTGGTTGAACTTTACCTTAACGTGTATACTGATTGTCTCTCTGTTACATGTTGGTAAAGCCCTTAGGATGTGTACTTAACTACCTGGACTATGATGCGGATCATACTAGTGGGGACATGGTAGTCCATAAGTACATCCTTCAAAGTCCCTAGTCGAGGGTGTATCGAGACGGGGCATCGATATACCAGAGTAGACTAGCGTATACCTTCTCGACCCATACAGATGGGCGATGGATGATCCCATATCCATTGGTGTTTGACATCAGAGATGATATACGGGTGCTCAGTAGAGACTGGGTACACTGGACGGACTCGCCGAGAACTCCCAGATGGTATTATACCTCACGTCAGATGGCAGTTCTCTGGTGACACTGGTACAGAGTAGTCTGTTGACCCGAGATCGTCATAGAGTCTTGTGTGGTTCCCACTGTGCTTTGATTTCCATCTTACCACGTCCAAGAGGGCATGCAAAACGGTGGTTTTTGGGTACAGTCCCGAGTCACATGGAGGCAATGAGCGATAGGAGGGGATTCGTCTCTCCCGGTATAGGGAGTTGATGTTGCACTGTGTTCGATTGGCTATAACAGGAAGTCCCTGGCCAGGGCTGATCAGAGAATTGCTGGTAAGTGTTACCAGTAGTTTCTCGACCCGTTATGAGCCTCATATCGACACGACTTATCGAGCTATTGGGGTCTGACGTTTACCACCCCTAGGCAAGATATGCGACATATCAGACGATCAGACCGGACTGTACGGTAGTGTTACTGGTCGGATTCACTGGAGTGTGAGCGGGCTTGCTCGTCGATCTTCAGATCGCTCAATACCCGGGTGGCCGTTACGTTTAGCAGACCGCTTGCGGCTTGTGGGTGTTTGATATGATCATCGCCTGCTGCCGGCGTATTGACGAGTCTTTAGAGTCCTACACAGAGGCTTCCTGGCTCAAGCGAAACGAAATAGGAGCGCATATGAGATATGTGCGGGACCGAGAATAATACGGTATGTGATACTGTATTCGATTCTCGCGATGTGACATTGATCGGTTATATGCGATATAGCCGGGTTATCGGATCAAGTGTTGATTCGATAAGTTGTTACTGATGATACCAGTCGGTTATGTGCGACATGACCGGATCGTTAAATCAAGTGTTGATTTAATGATTTAATGCATAATTGTATATTTGATATATTACTTTGCATTAACTAGTATCGGTTCACTTTAAAATGGATTTTCTCACTCGGGTGTGCGCATTGCATATGCGATATGATTTTGTGCACTTGCTTGTATCATGTTTGATGATGCATGCCAAACTTGGTTAAGTGTAAAGAATGAACCATGGTAATGAATGGGTTAGGGTTTTGATTTTTATTTATTCATTTATCTTTCTTATTTATTCTTTTTGGAAAAAGGAAAAAGAAAGATAAATGGTGGCATATTTTGGATTTAGATGAAGTCTCACAAGGCATCAACCATGCCAATTTCAAAAATATTGGTGCCGAGAAACCCTAACGCGGATCAGAGCCTAGCTAGAGCCTTAGGCGAAGTCTAGACGCGATTTGAAGCCCGAACGAACCCGAAACCCTAAACTTAACATGCTCTCTGTACATTTTCTAAAATCTGAGATTTTTCAATATTAAAAATATGCAGAAAAATAAGCAGGAAATTATAAGGTTTACTGTGAAATTCGTGAGCGTAATTCCACCAAGCTAGCGCGGATCCGCGGCATGAGCATGGCTCATGCGGCGGATCCGCGGTCGTACGGCCTCTATATTTAAAGAATTTTACACAGTAATTCTTAGTTTCCAGTGGTGATTTTCCTGGGTATTTTTAATAATTATTCAAGAGTTGAATTTTCTAGGGTTGCTTTGGGGATTCGGTGTTTCGATCGGGGTATCAAATTTCGTCTTTGTGTATTTCCGGATAATATTTAGAATATGTTAAAAAGTCCGACCGGATATAAATACCCAATTTTTCCCCTGTCAGGAAATTTCCATGTGTTGGATTTTTCCGTAGTTTAACGACGTTCTAAGTAGTGCAAGTAACGCGATGGACCCTCTAGAAGACAACAAACCTTAACTCGATTATGTGACCGTCTTGAACTGCCCTTTGAACCTTCGGGTTTGGGGCAGTACGTCGTGCTACATGTGAGGCGTTGGCTTGACCCTTCTACGGCTGGACCGTCGGTACTGAGGCACGAACTGAATGTTGTTAGACTTATTTCATGTGTTGAGCTGTATCGGGAAAACTTGGGTATTCGACTGTTCGATCGGAAAGTTTAACATTTTTTGTTTATCTGGAATGTGATACAATAATTGGAATTCACAAGTAGTTATGAGATAACTGATTGAATGTTATAAATCTAGCAATTTAGTCCCATACGATATTGAAAAGAGCTTTCGATAATGAGACTAAAATGCGGGGTTTGTAACTGTTAGGCATGTGATGTCTAAAGAGGTTGCGGATTCCAATTGTTGTAGTTTTACACTTTCTTTTCTGTGACCGTAAGTGTAGTATGTTCATATCGCCGGTTTCGTTGCTATACGTCAACGACAATTGGGGTATGCATACTTACTTACGTTGATGACATGTGATGTTATGTGTTGCTGGATATGTTATATTGGATCGTCGTGTTCGAATAGCCGGGTTTTTTTTATGTGAAATGAGTGTTTTTCATTTTCATTCATGTAAAAACTTGTATGTAATATTCTTTTATTTGGGGCACTTCCAGGTAGCGGAAGTTGTCACCCTTTGTATATTATTTACTTTTCCGCATTAGGATAGACCCAAGGAGGGGAGCACAAGTAACCGGGTTCTGGGGTCCAGTGGGAGACCAACTCGAGGAGTCGAGTCCGGGTCTCCTAACTCTAGAATTGGTAGGGTTGCTTGCCGCTCTCGTAGGGGTCTAGGGGTGTGGGTTTGGCTATTCATCACGACCGTGGAATCCGTGTTTTATACTGGCTCGTATTGAAAACACGGACGTCCTAGTATATCCAATATTTCATATGTTTCTTCTGCTGCGATATCTGTGATGTGATCATGTGATGTTCTGTGATAGATACAGTATATAGTATATATGATATATTATATAGGCGTTACTTATGTTTTACACCCGCGCTAGCCCTGCCCCGCTCTGCTGTTAGTTACCTAACCTAACGGTGCACGAGGGGACATCGAGGCGAATGCGGATGGCATAAGTGTACGTCGTATTTATCTGTGATGTTTAGGTAATTTAAATGTTGGGACTTCATTAATGTGATTAGTGAAATAAAAGAAACCTAAGATGTTGTAGAATCGAATTTCAAAATAAAACAGGTAGCTACAGTTCTTGCTTTGCACAGCGGTATATGTGATATATCCTGCACCTTATTCGATAAGGAAAGGACCGAGATCCCTTCACCGGGAGTGACTCCTTTAGCAATAACTGGCAGATGCTACACACTCGGTTTGTCTTTTGATTGCTTTTAAGTGTTTTTGCTTTGCACAGTGATATATATGATATATCCCGCACCTCATTCGACGAGGAAAGGACCGACGATCCCTTCACCGGGAGTGACTCCTTTAGCAAAACTGGAAAAGCCTCAAAAGCACTCCATTTTAAAATCATTTGATTCTACAACGATATCAAGTTCATTACGCAATAGGTTTTCAGAAAAACCTGTCGTAGCCCTCCGTCATTTCAGATACGTACTAGTTAGTATTCGTGCTGCGGTTGTTTGGCCTCCGTCAAGGCGTAGTGTACGGTAGCTAACTAGTGCTTATCTGCTAGCATATGATGCGATTGGATTAGGGTATTCGTACGGCGTTGTTTGGCCTCCGTCAAGGGTCGTGCGGGTGGGTTTAATTCAATCAGGAAATGACGGGTTGAACTTGACTAGCGGACTATGGGTTGTTTGGCCTCCGTCAAGGTCATAGCGAGCTAGGGGCAAAATATTATCGGGAATTTCAAGTGTTGAAATTTGCAATGAGATTGCATACCTTCTATGAGATAGTTGGATCCCGATACCCGCTGCGAGTAAGAGTTACTACTGGGAGAGTTTTATACATTACAATTAGCCGATCAAGTAGGTGTCTGGAAAGGTGTCAACGGGGTTACGCCTCTGGGAAAACGAGGTTTACATTAATTGGGTTCGTGCGAAAGCACGGGGGACCTCCCTCAAAGTACCGACACTGGCCTGGCTGAAAGATTGGCGAACTTGTAGTGTGTAATTAATCCCGGCTAGTCTTTCCTTTTAGGGTTTGAAGGAAGATTTGATAAAAAGCAGTGGGAGCCATCCTGATTAGAAAAAATAATAACCAATCTATTCTTGACAGAGCGCACGCTGAGTGTTTTCTTCTCTCTCTCTCCAGGTAGCGACCATATCACGCCTTAATCAAGATAATAATACGGAATATTGACCGAACCCGCTTGCTATACTGAGCTGGGGAACGTTGGTCCCGCTCCAACTTATGATTGTTATAAGACAGAGCAGGAAATTGGGGAATGCCAGAATTCCCATGCCGCTCAAACGAAGATAGTGCATGCTGATGCATCATCTTCGGGTGTGTTCATTATATAGAACTGTTTCTCAGTGTCCTTTACGTCCTGGGTATATGATACCGGATCAGGATCCCGCATATGTAATATGTTACATAGGGCTACAGAAAGGTAAAGAACTGAGAACGGGTGATAAGTTTCATGAGGCAGAAAACGGGGCAAGAGTTGCAGCCAAGTCTGTTGGTCACTGTCACCCTGTATTACAATACATTGATTCTGAACGAATGTTATTAGATACCGAACCTGATATACAAAATCATATCTGTCTCTTTATTAGTAAAGAAACGGTAAAATTTTGTATTGTTGGATAATGTTTTGAACATTTCCTATATCAAAAGTTGATCGGTTCAGGCACGTTATCTAAAAGCATTGATGTTCTAAATCAAACAACAGTTCTTAGTATATAGAACACACACAAGAGGAAGAGTTCAGAAATGAACGAATCCTTCTTGAGGTATTGTAGACTAGGTCATATCAATGCGACCCGACTGGCAGAGTTACATAAAGATGCATATTTAAATTAGTTTGAACTTACATCTTGTGAAACTCGCCAGTCATGTCACAAAGATAAAATGACACTAGCTCTATTTATTGGAAACAGAGAAAGAGTTAGTGAACTCTTGGGATGATATATGTTGATGTATGTAGGTCCCCTGTCTACACATACCAAGACCGGTTCTTTGTACTTCATTACATTCTCTGATAATCTCTCAAGATTCAGACATATGTTCCTGTTGAAACACAAGTCCGAACCTTTTGAGATATTCATAGAATATAAGTTAGAAGTAGAGAACCAATAAGGGTATAAGTATTATGTCCTTTAATGTGATCGAGGAGGAGAATACTTGAGCACGGAAATTCCTGAACTATTCTAAAGGAGAATGAGATTCTCTCTCAGCATTACTCCTCCGTATACACCATAGCACGATGGTATATCGGGGCGGAGCAATAACACCCTATATGATATGGTGTGCTCTATGATGAGTACTACTGAGTTACCTATTTCCTTTTTGGGAGTTATGCGCTTGAGAAGATGCATACCTATTGAATACGGTTCGAATGAAATCAGTTTCCTACCACTCCATATGAGATATGGTATGGGAAGAGCCCATGTCTTAAGTCAGTTAAGATTTGGGGTTGACAGGCCTATGTCTAAAAGCAAAATCCGGACAAGCTCGAGGCAAGATCTGTTATGTAGAACTGGAAATGTTCCAGCTATACAAACTACAGCAGATGATTTGATAGAAACAAAGGATTCAATAGTCACCAACGAACCTCAGCCTCTCCGCCGATCTAGTAGGGTTTTCTCACCCACCTGAGAGATACATAGGTTTCTCTATGACAGTGGGAGCGAGAATTGCATCATGAGATGATGACCCAACTAGCTTCGGGCTGGCCATCAGGAGTAAGACTCTGTAAGAATGGCTGGATGCTTAGTGATTTGAGATGGAATCCATATACACCAACAAAGTATGGACTTTGGTTGCTATATCTGAAGGGTTAAATCCCCATCAGGAGCAAGTATATCTTGAGAAGATTACTTGGTGTACATGGAAAAGTTGAGACTTTCAAAGCTAGACTTGTTAAGGGTTTTCGTCATCAACCAGGCGTGGATAATGATGAAACCTTTTCAAGTATCTATGCATAAGTCCATCCAGATCCTACTTGTCACGGCTACATACCATGACTACGATATCTGGCGGTTGGGTGTCATGACTGCTTTTCTAAATGATGTTTTAGAAGAGTGTGTCTATAAGTACACAGCCAGAGGGCTTCGTAGACAGTGGGAGCAGCGGAAACGTGTGCAAGATGCTTTATAGGATAAAGCAGGCATCACGGAGTTGGAACATCTGTTTTGATGGATTAGTCAAAGAAGTTGACATCATCAAAATGGTAGATGAACCTTGTATATACAAAAAGGGTAGTAGGGAGTATGGTAACGATCCTCGTAGAGTACGTGGATGACATACTCTTGATAGGGAAGGAGTTTCCTATGCTACGCTCGATCAATCTCCGCTTATCGCCATGATTCTCCATATAGGATCAAAGTGATACCCCCTAAATCCTGAGTTTTAGATCTATGAGATAGACTTAATTGGATGTTAGGATTCTCACTAGTTGTAGTGAGACGGTATCAATCGATCCTGGGGAGAATCACTGGAAGGGTTCCAGGGTGATAAAGACGACTGAATGTCAGTCACAGGCATTGTCTTTACCCTCAGTGGAGGGACGGTATGTTGGAAGAGTTCCAAGCTAGATACCGTGGCATACTAGACGATAAAGGCAGGATACATCGCTACTTAAGATGCTACCAAAGAGGCTGTTTGGGTGTATATTAGTTCATGAGATGAACTACGTTCCTACCATTGTGAGACAATGGAGTTGTGGCTCATGCCGAGGAACGCCGGTCCCATCAGTGATCCAGACATATTCTAAGGCAGTATCACCTGATCATGGAGATGGTTGATCTCCAGGGTGATCGAGGTTAGGAGAGTAGACTCAGAGGACAACACAGCGGATCCACTCACAAAGGCCTGTTCCCAGAAAGAGACTTTTATGGGATGGTTGAGTATGAGATACTGCAACCACTGCTATCAGATGGCCCTAGTGCAAGTGGGAGATTGTTAGTTATATGTATGCCCTAGAGGCCATTACTGTACATAGGATGTATATTGTAGTGGATGCTGGGACGTATATAGGGAGGACTTTCTTGCTCGACATGATAGTATGCTATCTGGTTGAACTTTACCTTAACGTGTATACTGATTGTCTCTCTATTACATGTTGGTAAAGCCCTTAGGATGTGTACTTAACTACCTGGACTATGATGCGGATCATACTAGTGGGGACATGGTAGTCCATAAGTACATCCTTCAAAGTCCCTAGTCGAGGGTGTATCGAGACGGAGCATCGATATACCAGAGTAGACTAGCGTATACCTTCTCGACCCATACAGATGGGCGATGGATGATCCCATATCCATTGGTGTTTGACATCAGAGATGATATACGGGTGCTCAGTAGAGACTGGGTACACTGGACGGACTCGCCGAGAACTCCCAGATGGTATTATACCTCACGTCAGATGGCAGTTCTCTGGTGACACTGGTACAGAGTAGTCTGTTGACCCGAGATCGTCATAGAGTCTTGTGTGGTTCCCACTGTGCTTTGATTTCCATCTTACCACGTCCAAGAGGGCATGCAAAACGGTGGTTTTTGGGTACAGTCCCGAGTCACATGGAGGCAATGAGCGATAGGAGGGGATTCGTCTCTCCCGGTATAGGGAGTTGATGTTGCACTGTGTTCGATTGGCTATAACAGGAAGTCCCTGGCCAGGGCTGATCAGAGAATTGCTGGTAAGTGTTACCAGTAGTTTCTCGACCCGTTATGAGCCTCATATCGACACGACTTATCGAGCTATTGGGGTCTGACGTTTACCACCCCTAGGCAAGATATGCGACATATCAGACGATCAGATATGCGACATATCAGACGATCAGACCGGACTGTACGGTAGTGTTACTGGTCGGATTCACTGGAGTGTGAGCGGGCTTTCTCGTCGATCTTCAGATCGCTCAATACCCGGGTGGCCGTTACGTTTAGCAGACCGCTTGCTGCTTGTGGGTGTTTGATATGATCATCGCCTGCTGCCGGCGTATTGACGAGTCTTTAGAGTCCTACACAGAGGTTTCCTGGCTCAAGCGAAACAAAATAGGAGCGCATATGAGATATGTGCGGGACCGAGAATAATACGGTATGTGATACTGTATTCGATTCTCGCGATGTGACATTGATCGGTTATATGCGATATAGCCGGGTTATCGGATCAAGTGTTGATTCGATAAGTTGTTACTGATGATACCAGTCGGTTATGTGCGACATGACCGGATCGTTAAATCAAGTGTTGATTTAATGATTTAATGCATAATTGTATATTTGATATATTACTTTGCATTAACTAGTATCGGTTCACTTTAAAATGGATTTTCTCACTCGGGTGTGCGCATTGCATATGCGATATGATTTTGTGCACTTGCTTGTATCATGTTTGATGATGCATGCCAAACTTGGTTAAGTGTAAAGAATGAACCATGGTAATGAATGGGTTAGGGTTTTGATTTTTATTTATTCATTTATCTTTCTTATTTATTCTTTTTGGAAAAAGGAAAAAGAAAGATAAATGGTGGCATATTTTGGATTTAGTTGAAGTTTCTTGAAACTTTGACTAAGTCTTCATTCTTGTCCTATACTTAACCCTAACCATTTTAACTAACCTAAGTTAATTCTCTACACTTAACTAGAGTTAAAAGTATGATAAGTATTGTTTTATTTTCTATTTTTAATTCAAGACTTATCATATCATCTTCATCTTCTTCCATTCTTCAAGTGAAGAAAGCTTCATTTTCATCAATGGTGATTGATGATTAAGAGTGAGAAATCCATTTCTAAAGTCTACCCACTTCCTATTTCTTCATCCTCTACCTCTTGCCAAGTAGTAGAGTGTGTTTCCTTCACAAGTTTTTAGGGCTTGGTGAAGGTGGAGCTTGATTTAGCGATGCCTCGACGTAGATCATCTTCGGCATGGACATCGACGACCTAGCTCGCTTTTTCTCCGACGAAGCCGACTCTAGAGCCCGGATTCCTTTTGGACAGCGGAGATGACTTCATTGCGGAGCTATGGAGGTGGAGCACCGGATCTACAAAGGTTGTATTTCCGTTTTCCCATTAGTTAATTGTTAACTAGTTATCTTTTCGCCTAGAAATCTAGCCAACGATCCGTAGTTTAGGGTTTCTCGGCACCATAATATTTTAAATTGGCATGGTTGATGCCTTGTGAGACCTCACTAGTGTGCCTAGGAACCCTACAAAAACTGCATAAGAAAGTCGGCTCACAACGAGCTCGACACCAGAATACAAATAAAATACATCACCGTCCTCACACTGTCTCTAAGTCAAATACATACATGGTAGATGGAGAATACTAGATACAACAATGTACATAACTGAAAGATAAACAGATACCACACAAAACCCACCTATCAGCAAAAGAGCTAGTACACCAATTATGGGGGTATCTGTGCCAAAAGATGCAAAACGCAGCCTGCCGCAACTACTCCAAAGGGCAACCTGCAAACACTGTGGCACAACGGGGGTGAGTTGCCAACTCGTGAATAGAGATAACATATAAAGGTAATCGCGAGTATGCACGTACTGCGCTACTCTATCATATGCCAACAGATGATATCAATATGTGATAAGCAGTATGTGCAATAATCATGCAAGTGCTCTATCAGGTAATATATCTACAGGATTAGGTACAATAATAAATGCTGAGCATGGGCAATATAACATCTACACGGAATGTCAACGTGGAATATATAATCGGTGTCCATCAATGCACCCAGATCCCCCAAATAGCTCAGGCGCCGGCATTCTCATCGGCCCTCAAATCCTGTAAATCTCTGAGAATCCCGAGTGCCCAACATCGGCACCCAAATATCATAAATACTCGTGTCCAGCATCGACACGCAAATCCTCATCCATCGGGCCCCGTCAGTCCGGGTCAGCCTAAGGGCTCCGTCTGCGGTATCGGCCCTCGGCCCCGGCAGTACGGATCACCCCGCATCTATCTATCGACTCTGATCAGTATCCTCCGGATAACTGTCAGGTCCAACCAATCACCGGTAGGTAGTAGTCCCTCTGCCAGGCTCACCATCTACTACACAGTGAAACCGTTCTCGCCCCGGGGTACCATACCGGGTCCACCATGTACCCGTAATCGGCCTCAACCAGCTCCTCGATTCGGGTTCACATATATCACTCTAGCACCGAGGAAACACATGGTGGACGCACCGAAATATCATATCAAGGGAACCGGGTTTTTAAATGATAACATATTTGAAATAGCCACGGTTCCCAAATCCAGAAATCACATGCAATCCAAATCAATAGGCAAGTCAATGATCCGATATGATATGTGCATCAAATATAAATATCATGTCAAGTCACAGATCGATGAGCTACAATATAATGATCCGATGTGATATATGCATCAAGTATGAATATCAAGTCATGTCACATATAGATGAGCTACAATATAATGATCCGATGTGATATATGCATCAAGTATGAATATCAAGTCATGTCACATATAGATGAGCTACAATATAATGATCCGATATAATATATGCATCAAGTATGTTACATATAAATGAGCTACAATATAATGATCCGATGTGAATTCTACAGTGTGAGTGTCATGGCAATTACTAACGGTGTGTGTGTAACATGAAGGATAGTGCTCGTGCAACATGGACCGTTAGCAATGGTGCGGTGTTCTATCAATTCTAGTTTATAACCTTATAGCAGGGAATGCAGTATGCACTAAATAGTAGCCATGAACAGTCAATGTATGTGAATATAGCTATAAGGTCCTATCAGCCCTGACGTAGAACGCCATGCGGGCGATATCCCCGTAGATGTTAAATCTACTCACCGTAGTCTCTCGCTAGGTATAGCCAAAAACTTGTTTCCCCTTCTGCGCGGCGTTCGCCGTACTCGCTTACGAACCTAGAATTACACAATACATCATACATAAGCTTGAAGTCACACAAACACGACATTAAGGCCGAACTAGTAACTCGTGTCGTGAAGCAAGCGCGCGTGTGTGCGATACGCTAAAACGTGTGACTACGCGCCTGAAGTCACTCCGACGCGTCACGATACGCAGAAACCCAAAACCCACAAACACGTATCACGCGTGTCGCGAAGACTAAAAATACGGGAAAATAGGTATTCACCTCCAGATTTTGATACAGAAAAGATATTGTAAAACTATATATACCAAAATAACCCACATAGCAGCAGACACCAACACCCCAAACCCCAACCCAAATCACCTCCATTTGGCCGCAAATTGCGGCCAGAATGCATATTTCGGCGGCCTGGGTAGGGAATTGGGCTCCCAGGTTTTGTGTGTGCACTCTATACCCCCCATACATGCTACAGTAATATGTAGTTTCACTCTGAAATACCTCGGGTAGCAGCAGATCCTACAGGGCCTTATTTCTAGTTAAAATCCACACTTTTGCACTAAAATGGAACTTTAGGGTATTTTTGTGCAAACCTGAAGTACAACCTTGTTAAAATAGCTCTAATAACACTTAAAAGAGCTAACTCAACTAACAAAACCCTAAGCTAACATGTGAATCAAAAATATCCTTTAATATCACCAAAAATGCACAAAAATGAGATTTTTACTAAAGAATACTACAAGTTTAAGGAAAAGGAGTGCTAATATGAGTTAATACCTTCTAAGAACCTTGTAAAACACCAAAAGTTCCAGCTTCTCCTTTAAGTATGCAGATTTTGCCTCCAAACACCTCAAAAACTCATTTTTCCTAAGGTTTTGTGAAGGAAATGTGTGGTTTTTGTGTAGGATTTGTGTAGAGATCAAAGAGACATGAAGAGGAGAAGAAAAGATGAGGGAAGGCTAGGGTTTTGCTGTTGGAATGCTGCTGGATTTCAGAATGAGGGAAACAGAGAGAAGTGAGAAGAAAAGGGGTCAAAAGTCAAAGTTCAATACCTAACACCATGGCTCATTTGTTTATTAGGATTTTGAATTATGAAAAAGGGTTTTGATATGAATAAAATGGTGGGAAAAAAGTTAGCAACCATGCAACACAAGAAGGGTTAATACTTTAACCTAGGTCAAGGAAAATTATGCTAAGTGTGCATGTGTGCACTAACACAAGAAAAATTCCCAAAATGCTAACACTACTAAATATAACTAATAATCCTATAAACACATATATAATAACACGTATGATCACTAATTATCATGAAAGACATTCTAACGGAAATTCAAAGTGTTACAATCTACCGCCCTTAAAGAAATTCGGTCCCCGAATTTAAAAATCTAACTATACGCACCTTCAAAAAGATGGGGATACCTCTTCCTCATCTCGCTCTCGGTCTCCCAAGTGACCTCCTCGCCGCTCTGGCCACTCCAAAGTATCTTGACTGACAGTATCTCCTTCGACCTCAATTTCTTCACTTGTCGATCCAAGATCATCACCGGCTGCTCTGCATAGGAAAGGTCGCGCTCAAGCTGGATCGTCGGGTGCTGAATCGCATGCGAAGGATCATGAAGATATTTGCGGAGCATCGAAACGTGAAATACGGGGTGCACATCTGGAAAACTGAGCGGAAGGGCTAACCGATACGTAACCGCACCAACACGCTCGAGGATCTCGAACGGGCCCACATATCTGGGACTGAGCTTCCCCTTCTTCCCAAATCCCATCACGCCTTTCATTGGGGAGACCCTCAAGAAAACATGGTCACCAACAGAAAACTCAAGTCTGCACCGACGACGGTCCGCATAAGATCTCTGCCTACTCTGGGCTGCTCTCATTCTATCGCGAATCAACTGGATCTTCACGGTCGTCTCCTCCACAATCTGCGGCCCTAAGATACTGCTCTCACTGAGCTCCGTCCAACAGGTGGGCGATCCGCATCTCCTCCCATAAAGAGCCTCAAACGGTGCCATCTGAATGGTCTCCTGGTAGCTGTTGTTGTAGGAGAACTCTACTAAGGGCAAATGATGATCCCAGCTACCTCCGAAATCTAATACGCATGCTCTGAGCATGTCCTCGAGAGTCTGAATAGTCCGCTCTGACTGTCCGTCGGTCTGCGGATGGAATGCTGTGCTGAAACTCAAACGAGTGCCCAAAGCCTCCTGAAGCCTCTGCCATAACCTGCTGGTAAACTGGGTGCCTCTATCGGACACGATACATGTTGGAACTCCGTGCAGTCGTACAATCTCATCAATGTAAATCTGGGCATACCGAGCAAATCCGAAAGTCGTCTTCACCGGTAGGAAGTGAGCCGCTTTCGTCAAACGATCCACGATCACCCAGATAGAGTCATACCCTCGACTAGTCTTGGGTAGACCCATAATGAAATCCATAGAGATCTGTTCCCATTTCCACTCCGGAATGGGTAACGGCTGTAGCTCTCCCGCGGGCCTCTGGTGCTCAGCCTTGACTTGCTGACAAGTCAGGCATCTCGACACAAAATCTGCAATGTTTCTCTTCATTCCGTCCCACCAGTAAACATCTCTCAAGTCATGGTACATCTTGGTGGAACCGGGATGAACACTATATACCGATCGATGTGCCTCCTCAAGAATCTCGCGCCGCAACCCCTCAGCATCTGGTACGCACAGTCTAGCTCCAAATCGTAGTATCCCCTGATCATCGATCACGAACTCGGAAAATCTGCCCTGTCCCATCTGTGTCCTGATCTCTGAACAACGGTCATCACTATGCTGTGCCTCATATATACGGTCAAGCAACTGTGGGCGTGCACGAACATGCGCAATCTGTCCTCCGATCGGCTTAAACTTGAACTGTACCCGGCTGTCGCATAAGATCTGCCAATCCGCCGACGACTGCCTCTGCACTGCGCTCAAGCAGGATAGACTACCCCCGGGCCTCCTGCTCAAAGCATCCGCCACTACATTCGCCCTGCCCGGGAGATACAAGATCTCACAATCGTAGTCCTTCACCAACTCCATCCATCGGCGCTGTCTAAGGTTCAGGTCTCGCTGCTGAAATATATACTTTAAGCTCTTGTGGTCAGTGAATATCTGGCACGACTCTCCATACAAATAATGTCGCCAGATCTTAAGTGCAAAAACCACCGCAGCCATCTCCAGATCATGTGTGGGTTAATTCTGTTCATGTTTCTTTAATTGCCGCGAAACATACGCGATCACGCTGTCATGCTGCATCAAAACGCACCCCAGCCCCACTCGTGAAGCATCACAGTAGACCACAAATCTGCCTGATCCTGAAGGCAATGATAGCACTGGTGTCGTAGTCAGTAGAGCCCGTAGCTGCTGGAAACTGTGCTCACACTCCTCCGTCCAATCGAAGCGAACTCCCTTCCGGGTCAACCCGGTCAAAGTTGTAGCAATGCGGGAGAAGTCCTGCACAAATCGCCTGTAATAGCCTGCCAGCCCTAGGAAGCTGCGAACCTCCGTCACTGACGTGGGTCTAGGCCAACTCCGAACTGCCTCGATCTTCCTCGGGTCTACACATATACCATTTCGTGTAATCACGTGCCCCAAGAAGTCTATGCTGTTTAGCCAGAAAGCACACTTTGAAAATTTGGCGAAAAGCTGATGCTCTCTCAAGGTTTGCAGTGTAATCCGCAGGTGCTGCTCGTGCTCCTCTCTACTCCGAGAATACACCAAGATATCGTCAATGAACACTATGATGAACAGATCAAGATACGGCCGGAAAATGCGGTTCATCAAGTCCATGAATGCTGCTGGCGCGTTGGTGAGTCGGAGCGACATCACCAAAAACTCATAATGGCCGTAACGTGTGCGGAAGGCTGTCCTAGGAATGTCCTCCTGTCGAACCCACAGCTGATGGTAGCCCGATCGCAAATCGATCCTCGAAAAATATCCTGCCCCCTGAAGCTGGTCGAACAAATCGTCGATGCGTGGCAAGGGATATCTGTTCCGCACCGTCACCCTGTTCAGCTGGCGGTAGTCGATACACAAACGCATACTGCCGTCCTTCTTCTTGACAAACAGGACTGGAGCACCCTAAGGAGAAACACTGGGTCGAATAAGTCCCTTATCCAGCAAATCTTTCAACTGACCCTTCAATTCTCTAAGTTCCGCCGGGGCCATCCGATAAGGCGGTACAGAAATAGGCCCCGCGCCAGGAACCAAATCAATACAGAAAGAAATATCACGCTCGGGCGGTAGCCCAGGAAGCTCATCAGGGAACACATCAGGGAACTCGCTAACGACCGGAACCTGATCCATCGGAACCTCTGTGGCTCTAGTATCGCAAACATAAGCGAGAAATCCCTGACATCCCTTTCGCAAAAGCTGTCCAGCGCGAAAAGAAGAAATCACACTGTGAGGGGTGGCACCACGGTCCCCCAACACAATAACAACCGACTCGCCGGGAAAACAAAATCGAACTGTCTTCTCGCGGCAGTCAACAGAAGCATAGCACGTGGCTAACCAATCCATGCACAAAAGAACGTCGAAGTCCAACATCTCAAGAAGGATCAAATCGACCGGCAACTCTCTCTCGCCAATACGGACGGTACAGGATCGGAACACGTGCCTAGAAACAAAAAACTCTCCCACAGGAGTAGTCACAACAAGCGGCTGGTCAAGCAAACCGGACTCTCTACCCAAACTCGGCACAAAGTGTGTGGATACGTACGAGTGCGTGGATCCGGGATCGAATAACACGTGTGCATCAACCGAACATACAGGAAAGATACCTGAGACCACCGCATTGGACGCCTGCGCGTCCTGATGCGTCAAAGAAAAAACTCGCACCTGTCCTCCACCTGCAACTAACTGTCCCCTGCCAGCCGCTGGCTGCCCTCTGCCTCGGTCACCTCGTCCTCTATGAACAAATCCTCCGCGACCACGACCTCTCTGTGCATGCGTCTGACGCGGAGTAACAGTAGGTACTATCGGCAATGCCGTCTGGGGTGGTGAAGGTGGTAATGTAACATGCGGTGCTGCCGCCCCACTCCGGGGTACCTCAGGACAATCTCTCACACGATGATAAGAACTCCCACAATGGTAACATCCCGATGATGGTCGCTGACCCTCCTGGGGATAGGAGCTAAATAACCGGCCTCGCCTCGGATCTCTGCCACCTGCAAGGTGCCTGTCACGACGCCGAAAAGGCCGTCTCTATACTGACGTATCTGCACGAACTCTCTTCGGCTCTGGGACTGCCGAAGTCTCAGCAAGGTGCTCCTCAACTAATAATGCTGCATCTACTGCTGCTGCGTATGTCTCGTAATGCTGCGCGCTGATAGCAAGGAATAGTGGTGTAAGCAAGCCTCGGACAAATCTCTTGACTCGCAACTCCTCGGTAGCCACTAAGTACGGAGCATAAACTGATAGCTCGGTGAACAGCACGTCATACTCTGCCACTGACATCTCTGGCGTCTGGCGTAAGGACTCGAATCTGCATGCTCTAGCATCTCTGACACTCAGGGGAAGAAAGCGGGCAAGGAATAGCGCCACGAACTCTGTCCAGGTCATAGGAGGAAGACCTGCTGCTCTACCCTTCTCAACTGATTCGCACCATTTCTGCGCAAGACCTTCCAGGCGAAAGCTCGCGAACTCAACCCATCTCGCATCTGCGCATCTAAGTGAATGACATATCCGCGCCATCCGATCAATGAAAGACTGTGGGTCCTCGGCCACATCGGTGCCTGTGAAGACCGGAGGCTTCAGCCTCATAAACTCTGACAGCGATACTGTAATAACCTCTATAGTCGCAGGTGCAACTGCCTGAACTGTGGGTACCACCGCGGTCTCTACAACGGGTAGAACTACCTCTGGTCGCTGCGCTCGAAGTGTCTCAACTAGAGATCCCATCATCTGGCGCATCTCCTGTATGCTGGATCCCATCGTCTGGCGTATCTCCTGCACACCAGCCCCTGACATAGCAATCTGATCTGTCACGGCAGGAACAACCTGCTCGGGCACAACCGGTGTACTACCCGGATCTGTCCTCGTCTCGGACGAGTCAACTCGAATCTCGGCCCTCGCGGCCGCTCTCTGCGCCCTCGTAGTCTTTGGCGGCATAATGGCTGAAAGGAACAATAGGATTCGATAAAGATACGGAAATCGAATCGCAAGAATGTATCTACTCAAGAAGGAATTTAAATCAATAATTCCTAAGGTCGCGTAGGCGGAGTACCGTGTCGTGAGTATGCCGCGGAACATACACACGCTACGCTACCCTGCTGCAGCTACCTACTCCATCATACCAGGGTCATCTTACACTACGAAAGGTAAAACCTACGCTCTGATACCAACTTTGTCACGACCCAAAGTTTGGCCCATGACCGGCACTTAACCACGTAACGTCTACAGGCGTAACGCGACTAAGTGAACCGAAAACCCAGAAATCAAACCAGTAAAAGTATATAGTGTTATAAGTTTTTAAAAAAATGAAAGCACTTAGTAACAAGTAAGAAATCTAAGTAAACAAACACCAAGGTAGCAATATACGACGCCGTAGCGAAGATCAAGATCCACAAGTGGGAACATCTCAGATAGAATAAAACTGCATAAGAAAGTCGGCTCACAACGAGCTCGACACCAGAATACAAATAAAATACATCACCGTCCTCACACTGTCTCTAAGTCAAATACATACATGGTAGATGGAGAATACTAGATACAACAATGTACATAACTGAAAGATAAACAGATACCATACAAAACCCACCTATCAGCAAAAGAGCTAGTACACCAACTATGGGGGTATCTGTGCCAAAAGATGCAAAACACAGCCTGCCGCAACTACTCCGAAGGGCAACCTGCAAACACTGTGGCACAACGGGGGTGAGTTGCCAACTCGTGAATAGAAATAACATATAAAGGTAATCGCGAGCATGCACGTACTGTGCTACTCTATCATATGCCAACAGATGATATCAATATGTGATAAGCAGTATGTGCAATAATCATGCAAGTGCTCTATCAGGTAATATAACTACAGCATGAGGTACAATAATAAATGCTGAGCATGGGCAATATAACATCTACACGGAATGTCAACGTGGAATATATAATCGGTGTCCATCAATGCACCCAGATCCCCCAAATAGCTAAGGCGCCGGCATCCTCATCGGCCCTCAAATCCTGTAAATCTCTGAGAATCCCGAGTGCCCAACATCGGCACCCAAATATCATAAATACTCGTGTCCAGCATCGACAAGCAAATCCTTATCCATCGGGCCCCGTCAGTCCGGGTCAGCCCACGGGCTCCGTCTGCGGTATCAGCCCTCGGCCCGGCAGTACGGATCACCCAGTATCCATCTATCGACTCTGATCAGTATCCTCCGGATAACTGTCAGGTCCAACCAATCATCGGTAGGTAGTAGTCCCTCTGCCAGGCTCACCGTCTACTACACAGCGAAACCGTTCTCGCCCCGGGGTACCATACCGGGTCCACCATGTACCCGTAATCGGCTTCAACCAGCTCCTCGATTCGGGTTCACATATATCATTCTAGCACCGAGGAAACACATGGTGGACGCACCGAAATATCATATCAAGGGAACCGGGTTTTTAAATGATTACATATTTGAAATAGTCACGGTTCCCAAATCCAGAAATCACATGCAATCCAAATCAATAGGCAAGTCAATGATCCGATATGATATGTGCATCAAGTATAAATATCATGTCAAGTCACAGATCGATGAGCTACAATATAATGATCCAATGTGATATATACATCAAGTATGAATATCAAGTCATGTCACATATAGATGAGCTACAATATAATGATCCGATGTGATATATGCATCAAGTATGAATATCAAGTCATGTCACATATAGATGAGCTACAAAATAATGATCCGATGTCATATATGCATCAAGTATGAATATCAAGTCATGTCACATATAGATGAGCTACATTATAATGATCCGATGTGAATTCTACAGTGTGAGTGTCATGGCAATTACTAACGGTGTGTGTGTAACATGCAGGATAGTGCTCGTGCAACATGGACCGTTAGTAATGGTGCGGTGTTCTATCAATTCTAGTTTATAACCTTATAGCAGGGAATGCAGTATGCACTAAATAGTAGCCATAAACAGTCAATGTATGTGAATATAGCTATAAGGTCCTATCAGCCCTGACGTAGAACGCCATGCGGGCGATATCCCCGTAGATGTTAAATCTACTCACCGTAGTCTCTCGCTAGGTATAGCCAACAACTTGTTTCCCCTTCTGCGCGGCGTCCGCCGTACTCGCTTGCGAACCTAGAATTACACAATACATCATACATAAGCTTGAAGTCACACAAACACGACATTAAGGCCGAACTAGTAACTCGTGTCGTGAACCAAGAGCGCGTGTGCGTGATACGCTAAAACGTGTGACTACGCCCCTGAAGTCACTCCGACGCGTCGCGATACGTAGAAACCCAAAACCCACAAACACGTATCACGCGTGTCGCGAAGACTAAAAATACGGGAAAATAGGTATTCACCTCCAGATTTTGACACAGAAAAGATATTGTAAAACTATATATACCAAAATAACCCACATAGCAGTAGACACCGACACCCCAAACCCCAACCCAAATCACCCCCATCTGGCCGCAAATTACGGCCAGAATGCATATTTCGGCGGCCATGGTAGGGAATTGGGCTCCCAGGTTTTGTGTGTGCACTCTATACCCCCCATACATGCTACAGTAATATCTAGTTTCACTCTGAAATACCTCGGGTAGCAGCAGATCCTACAGGGCCTTATTTCTAGTTAAAATCCACACTTTTGCACTAAAATGGAACTTTAGGGTATTTTTGTGCAAACCTGAAGTACAACCTGGTTAAAATAGCTCTAATAACACTTAAAAGAGCTAACTCAACTAACAAAACCCTAAGCTAACATGTGAATCAAAAATATCCTTTAATATCACCAAAAATGCACAAAAATGAGATTTTTACTAAAGAATACTACAAGTTTAAGGAAAATGAGTGCTAATATGAGTTAATACCTTCTAAGAACCTTGTAAAACACCAAAAGTTCCAGCTTCTCCTTTAAGTATGCAGATTTTGCCTCCAAACACCTCAAAAACTCATTTTTCCTAAGGTTTTGTGAAGGAAATGTGTGGTTTTTGTGTAGGATTTGTGTAGAGATCAAAGAGACATGAAGAGGAGAAGAAAAGATGAGTGAAGGCTAGGGTTTTGCTGCTGGATTTCAAAATGAGGGAAAGAGAGAGAAGAGAGAAGAAAAGGGGTCAAAAGTCAAAGTTCAATACCTAACACCATGGCTCATTTGTTTATTAGGATTTTGAATTATGAAAAAGGGTTTTGATATGAATAAAATGGTGGGAAAAAAGTTAGCAACCATGCAACACAAGAAGGGTTAATACTTTAACCTAGGTCAAGGAAAATTATGCTAAGTGTGCATGTGTGCACTAACACAAGAAAAATTCCCAAAATGCTAACACTACTAAATGTAACTAATAATCCTATAAACACATATATAATAACACGTATGATCACTAATTATCACGAAAGACATTCTAACGGAAATTTAAAGTGTTACAATTGTTCTCGATACACAACCTATAGCAAACCCACAACCAAATTCCGGTGATTTTGTGTCGACCATTCCTTGCCACTTCCCATGCTGTCATTAACTGTCGGAACGGTTCTATGAACCTATCTTTTGGAAAAATGATAATTGAAATGAACATCTATAAAATTGAAAGTCAGCCGTCTGAACCCTCTGCTCACATACTTGATGTCTGTTCTATCCACGAGATTGCTCCCGAAAGTTGCGAAGTTGATGAACTTTGTTTTGAAGATCTCGATGACACTAGCACATCAATGTTTGATCTTGCACATCTTAGTGAGGACACTCTTTCCACTCCTGAGTCTGACACTCTTGACTCATCACTTTCCGAGTCTATATCCTATGCAGGCTACGAGCTTCTTCGTGACTCTGAATATCATTCGATGACCCCACCTTCTATAGTTTCTCCGCCAGCATTAGATCTCAAAATTTTACCTTCTCATCTTAAATATGAATATTTAGGTGAGAATGAGTCTTTACCTGTTATCATATCCGCTTCTCTAGCCTCAGAGCAAGAGAATGCGCTTTTGACGGTATTGAGATCTAATAGGCAGGCGTTTTGATGGACTATGGCTGACATCAAAGGGATTAGTCCCTTAATTGTTGAACATCATATACATCTGATGGATGAAACCAAGCCAACCCGAGAACCACAGAGACGGTTAAATCCCGTCATGAAGGATGCGGTGAAGAAAGAAATCGTCAAATGTCTTGACAGTGGTATCATTTACCCAATCTCCGATAGCCAATGGGAAAGTCCAATTCATGTCATCCCTAAGAAATCTGGCATTACGGTCATAACAAATGAGGCTAATGAGTTAATCCAGACACGCGCTCAAACTGGGTGGCGTGTATGTATTGATTATAGAAAACTCAATGCTGCAACGAGGAAAGACCACTTTCCTCTACCTTTCATTGACCAGATGTTAGAACGCTTAGCTAGACGGGAATACTACTGCTTTATGGACGGATACTCTGGCTATAACTAGGTCCCTATTGCCAAAAAGGATCAAGACAAAACCACATTTACTTGTCCTTTTGATACTTTTGCTTATAGACGCATGCCCTTTGGGTTATGCAATGCTCCCACTACATTTCAGCGGTGTATGATGGGGATATTCTCGGACATGGTCGAGAATTTTCTGGAGATTTTCATGGACGATTTCTCGATATTCGGAGATTCTTTTGCTGACTGCCTATCTCATCTTGACGCAGTTCTTACTCGTTGTAAAGAGAAGAACTTAACCATGAATTGGGGAAAATGCCATTTCATGGTCCAAGAGAGAATTGTGCTTGGACATGTGATTTCACGGAAAGGCATTAAGGTTGACAAAGCTAAAATAGATGTCATTCAAAACCTTCCTCATCCCAAATGCGTCAAGGATATACGATCTTTTCTTGGCCATGCAGGCTTTTACCGGAGATTCATTAAGGATTTTAGCAAAATTGCTAGACCTTTAACTCTTCTCTTGGCCAAGGACACAACCTTTCACTTTGACTCGGATTGTGAGGCAGCATTTGACTCACTCAAACACTCTCTCACTACAGCCCCCGTTCTATCATCTCCAGATTGGAACCACCCTTTTGAGCTTATGTGTGATGCATCAGATTTTACAGTTGGTGCAGTCTTAGGACAGCACATTGAAAAGATGCCACACGTAATCTATTATGCAAGTAAGACTCTGAAATATGCTCAAATTAATTATACAACTACCCAAAAAGAACTTTTGGCAGTTGTATTCGCATTAGAAAAATTCAGGCCTTACTTGATTGGCTCATCTATTGTTGTGTACACTGACCACTCTACCTTGAAACATCTTTTGGCGAAGAAGGATGCTAAAGGTAGGCTAATACGTTGGATCCTTCTATTACAAGAATTTGATCTTGTTATTAAAGATAAGAAAGGATATGAAAACGTTGTAGCCGACCATCTTTCACGCATCTCTTCTTCACCTGTGACCCTACCAATCAATGATTCTTTTCCAGACGAACAACTCTTGAATGTATTCGACGAACCTTGGTTGATATTGTGAATTATCTTGCTACTGGACTTATCCCCGCGAATGGTCAAAACAAGACAAACATCGATTTCTAACCCAAGTAAAACATTTTTACTGGGATGAACCCTATCTGTTTAAGTATTGTCCTGACCAGATCATTCGCAGATGTATCCCTAATGATGAATTCAAGAGTGTTCTATCTTTTTGTCATGATCAGGCATGGGGGGTCATTTCGGTCCTCGAAAGACGGCGGAGAAGGTTTTGCAATGCGGTTTCTATTGGCCGACTTTGTTCAAAGATGCATTTGATCATTGCAAAACCTGTGCACAGTGTCAACATACGGGTAGGATTTCCCGGAGAAATGAGATGCCACTTCAACCCATCTTGGTGGTTGAAATTTTTGACGTTTGGGGTATTGACTTTATAGGTCCTTTTCCCAACTCCTTTGGAAATCTGTACATATTGCTTGCAGTTGATTATGTCTCGAAATGGGTTGAAGTTATTCCTTGTCGCGCTAATGACAAAATGGTTGTCATTAGGTTCCTTAAAGAAAATATCTTTTCGCGATTTGGACACCCACGTGCTATCATTAGCGATAACGGGACACATTTCTGTAATCGGTCTTTCGAGACTTTGATATAGAAATATGCAATCAACCACAAACTTTTCACACCCTATCCCCCAAACAAGAGGGCAAGCTGAGGTTTCAAACAGACAAATCAAAATTTTTTTAGAGAAAACAGTTTCTAAAAATCGAAAAGGTTGGTCAACCAAATTGACGGATGCTCTTTGGGCATTCCGAACAGCATATAAAACCAATCTAGGTATGTCTTCTTACAGACTAGTCTTTGGAAAGGCTTGTCACCTTCCGGTCGAGATTGAGCACAAAGCAATGTGGGCCATTAGAGAACTTAACTTTGACTTAAATCAAGCCTGCAACTTTTGGAAGCTGCAATTAAACGAGCTAAGCGAACTCCGCGATGAAGCTTACGATAATGTTGTGATTATAAAGAATCGGACTAAGGTATTTCACAATAAAAATATTTTGAGAAAAACTTTTATACATGGTCAACAAGTCCTTCTTTATGATTCACGACTCCATCTTCATGCAGGTAAGCTACAATCTCGGTGGAAAGGACCTTTAGTTGTGCGGTATGTATACCCGCACGGGGCAGTTGAGGTTGAAATGTTGAAAACGGTAAAATTTTCAGAGTAAATGGACATAGATTAAAACCATATTTTTCCACTGACCCCACGGAGGAGCTCCTGTTTTTACAGGAGCCGCTTTATCTTGATTAAAATTCCTCCGTCTCACCTTTCGAATGGAGGTGAGTGAAAATAATAAGTTTGGGGGAGAGTTTCACGATTATATTTATTGCCCCCGTTAATAAATTTCCTTCCAAGCTTACAGGTTTTTGAGCTTTAGCAGAAGACAACAGTGAGGGCACTGTTGAAAACAAGTTTGGGGGAGGTTTGTGCTTACTTGCGCATCATTTGCATATTACTTTGCATAAGCACAAAACATATAAAAATATAAAAAAAATTAAAATTTTTTTTCAAAAGATAAATATATTTAATATTTAATTTTATAATAAAAGATTAGATAGTGAAAAATTATATCCAAAAGATTGGAAAAATTTAAGGAACCAAGAAAATTAGAAGTTTTCTTAAACGAACTAGTAATAAGTAGTTATGAGCCGTTGTCCCAAGGGTTAGTAAGATGAAGGAAGTCACTAATCTGAGGATAAAAATAAGTCTGAAAAATAGTTCCTATTCTGGAAACCAAACATTTGAACATTGATACCCTACTATACGCACTTACACACGTCTTGAAACTCGGGATAGTAGAGGATACCTTGAAATGCTCTTTTCTTAAAGCCAAAGTATAAAGGAAATAATAAATGAAGAAAATATAAAATGGTGTAGAAAAATGAACACTGGTTTTGTTATCACCAAGGCAGCAATAAAAAAAATATAGCGAGGGTGCTTCATCACCTAGTGTCATAGACCAACTAGTTTGGGAGTCAATGCTAAGCCTTAGGTGGTGTAAGACGAGGAAAATACTAATACACCTAATCAGCAAGCACATGAGTAATCGGTCAGTTAGTACCTCAAGAAGTATTAACGGTCGCATGAAAAATGTGTGAGCAATCCCATCTAAATATTCACCGATTAAAAAGTACTGGGGTAGATGGACAAGAGTATGATAGCTTGAATTGAATTCTCCGAGTGTAGGGATGTCATTTACACACACGTAGGGGTATATGATCGATGTTTGGAAGAAAGGTAGGAATGAAGAATAAAGATGATGTTTTATTGAGGGGTGATGTGATTTCTAACATCTTTTCATGACTATTAAGATAGGGCTCATGACAACCGAAAATCTAGTGTAGTTGGAAACACTAATTTTCAAAGTCTTTCTTTTATAATTCTTATCTTTACATGTAACTTTCACGGTCTTCCTTTTATTATGGGATTTTGTGGGTGCAATCCGCTGAAAACCCTCAGGAGACAACACTCCTCCTACTAGGGACACCTAGAGGTTTAAAGGCTTGTTGCACGTGCTCAGTGCAATCGTATTGCCTACGAAAGTGTGCTAGTTAGTTTTTTATTTTTCTTATATTTTCTCCTTCTCTTAAATAAAACAAGTTTGCTCGAGACGACCAAAATTAAGTTTGAGGGAATTTGATCAGTCGAAAATATTGCATTTTTAACACATCAATTTCCCTACTCTTTGTAATCATCTAAAGGTGTTTGGTATAAATATAGCACATATTAGCAATTTGTCTGCAAAAATACCAAATAACATGTGTTATACATTATAACCAGCATTATGAGGGAAATTATGTGTTTATTATTGCATATGTGATCTTTTGTGTATCAAACACTTGTCTCGAGATTGTGTGCAGGAAATTCTCCAGGTAAAAGAGCCGGAACTGCTAAAAGTACTGATAAAATACGTCAAGTCCAAGACTTGAAATCTGGCAGTGAACAAGAAAGTATAAAAGTATTCCAGACATCAGGAAAGTGCCATAAAGCCAACACCAGAATACCCTGAGAATTTCAAGCATTGACTCCACCAAACGGCCGCGGATCCGCGGCTGATTCAGGCCGATCCGTCGCGGATCCACGGCCAAGTTAACTCGTCGGCAGTTGGTCATTTCTTTCGAGGCTTCTCTTTAAATGGCCAAACTTCTTCAAGACGCTTCAAAATCCCTAGAAATCTCCAGAAGTTTCCCTCTAACAGCCAAGCTTCTTGTGCAAGTCTCATAACTACCAAGCTTCTCATGCAAGCTAGCTAACTACCTTAATCTAGAAACTTCTCTACAACTACCTAGCTTTCTATGCAAGCATCATAACAACCAAGCTTCCAAGGGAGATCCCACTTCCAATGCCAAGTCTTAAGCAAAGTTGCAAGCTAGACCAATCTTCTAGGGGAAGCTAAAGGAAACCTATAAAAAGGGACCTAGTGCATCATTACAAAAGTTGTTGAACATTGAGCCAAAATTCCGCAAGTTGAGTGACACAACTTGCAACTCAAAACCCTAGCACGGATCTAATTCCAAAGCCAAATCAAGATTCATCGAGTACCAAATCAAGCAAGCATTCAACGAGCCTTTGAAGCAACGCCGATCTTCATCCGAGCAAGAGATCCACGACGATCCGTGACTCACGACGATCGAGCCACGCAAAGATCTACGCCAAATTCTTCCTCAATTGAGTGAGCTAGAGCTAGTCTTGTAAACTTGAGTGAGAGTTGTAATTTGAAGAAGATCTAAATAAAGGTGAAAATCTTTATTCTTGTTTTCTATTCATTCACGCATTATGATATTCTTAGTTCTTGATTTTTAATGATGCGTGAGTAAATTCTCCGCTTGCAGCGGAATTGACAAAATAGGTAGATGATGATGATTAAATTCTTGAACGATTCTTAAATCTTATGAGTTTTGTAAACTTTATGAAATTGAATCATCGTAAACCTAATTTGAGTGAGATCGCTTTCTTGAATGTTTTCGCTCCAAATTAGAGATCAACGATTGGTGATTTAATTTGCTAGAGGCTAGAATTTGAATGATAATCAATGAAAGGACAAGGGATGATGATGAAGAAACCCTAGTTTCTTCAATAGTTCCCTAATTCTCATTGATCATCATCGATCTAGCAATAAATCTTCAATAGATAAGAATTTGTAATCATTAGTATTCATCATCACTATCAATTGGATCGATTCCGACAAGCCTCTTTACAAATCTTGATAATTCAAACAATTTGGACAAATTCATGATTCTTGATTCTAGATCTTTATTTTCTTTATGTTTCTTGAAATAAAAACTCACAAATCTTGAATCAATTTTCTTGCATTTTTTTTTATCTTTTAAGTTTCAACTCAACTAAAACGATAACGAACAAATCACACTTTCTCAGTGGACGATCCACATTCACTGACGAAATTACAATAGACACCGTCAATTGATTGCGGTATAAATTACTTTGGTTGTGATCTTTAAAACTTTTCCATAGACACGAAGAACGATATCAATCAACTACTAAGCCACACAACATTATAACAACCTAATTAACAGTTTAGAGGTCATTACCTCTCCACACTTGCTCAAAATCCAAGCTTTCCATGCTCCAAGTCATCTTATTAGCTTTAGCTAGGCTTGTGAAGGGTTGTAGTAAGGGTTTGTGAAGATTTTTCTTGGTTTGGTGAAGATTTTGGGTAGGGTTTCAGTTTGAGGGTGTGAGGGAGATGAGATGAAGAAAATATGTTGTGAATGAGGGAGTGAGGTGAGAATGAGGGTGTATGTGTGAGTGAGGGATGAGAGAAATGAGAAGGTGATTTAGAGTGAGCCATGCCCCCCTCTTCTCTCTCCTTATTTAATGCAAGCCATGCTTGCCTCATGCTCATCATTCCCTCTCTCTCTTTTCCTCTCTCAAGTCAACCAATTATAAACCCTTTAATTAAAAACTAACTAATTTAAATAAATACATACACTTAATTGAAATGGGGTTAAGGTGCCATGGCTACTTAAGCATGGTTAACCCTAATTGTTAGTTATATGTATGCCTTAGAGGCCATTACTGTATATACGATGTATATTGTAGTGGATGCTTGGACATATATAGGTAGGACTTTCTTGCTCGACATGATAGTATGCTATCTGGTTGCACTTTATCTTAACATGTACTCTGATTGTCTCTATGTTATATGTTGATAAATCCCTTAGGATAAGTACTTGACTACCAGGACTATGATGCAGATCATACTAGTGGGGACAGTGTAGTCGTTAAGTACATCCTTCAAATGTTCCTAGTCGTAGGAGTACCGAGACAGGGCATCGATACTCCGGAGTAGACTAGCGTATGCGCTTCTTGACCCATGTGATGGGCGATGGATGATCCCATATCCATTGGTGTTTGACATCAGAGAAGGTATACGGGTGCTCAGTGAAGACTAAGTATACTGGACGGACTCGCCGAGAACTCCCAGATGGTATTATACCTCACGTCAGATGGCAGTTCTCTAGTGACACTGGTACAGGTTAGTCTGTAGACCCGAGATCGTCATAGAGTCTTGTGTGACTCCCACTATGCTTTGATTTCCACCTTACAACGTCTATTAGGGCATGCAAAACGGTGGCTTTTGGGTAAAGTCCCGAATTACATGGAGGCAATGAGCGATAGGAGGGGTTTCGTCTCTCCCGGTATAGGGAGTTGATGTTGCGCTGTGCTCGATTGGCTATAACTGGAAATCCGTGGCCAGGGTTGCTGAGATTTACTGATAAGTGTTATTAGTAGTTTCTCGAACTGTTATGGACCTCATATCAACACGACTTATCAAGCTACTGGAGTCTGACATTTACCACCCCTAGGCGAGATATGCGACATATCAGGCGAAAAGACCGGACTGTACGGGAGTGTTACTGATTGGATTTGCAGGAGAATGTACAGTCTTGCTTATTGATCTTCTGATCACTGAATACCTAGGTGGCTGTTACGTTTAGCTGACCGCTTGCAGCTTGTGGGTGTTTGATTTGATCATCACCTACTGCCGGCGTATTGACGATTCTTTAGAGTCCTACACAGAGGTTTCCTGGCTCGGGAAAAATGGAGTAGCAGCACATATGTGATATGTGCGGGATCGAGAACAATACGTGTATGTGATACAGTACAAGATTCTCGCGATATGTGATATTGGCCGGGTATATGTGATATAGCCGGGTCATCGGATCAAGTATTGATTCGATGAACTGATACAGATTATATTAGTCGGTTATTTATGAAATAGCCGGATTATCGGATCAAGTGTTGATTCGATAATTTAATGTATAATTATATATATTTGATATATTATATTACATTAACTAATATTAGCTCACTTATAGATTCTTTTTCTCACTCAGGTAAGACATTGATATATATGTGATATATGTTAATTGTATTATTTTATTTTGTTACAATAAGTATTGTATATGTGATATATAATATTGTAACATGTTATGGTTATAAATGCAACATGATTTGTGGAGTTTAAATATGGTTAGGGTTTGGATTAGGGTTAAACTTTCATGAAGCTTTCAAGAAGCCTCTTGAAGCTTTGACTTTGACCTTGATATTTTGTGATATTTCGCAAAGATATTTCTTTAACCCAACCCAACCCTATAACCATAGTTAATTCTCTACAAGGGTTAAGTCTTCATACTTAACCCATGGTTGCATTTCTAACCTCACTTGATTCATTATTCATCACAAATGGTTTTGCTTCTTCTTCTTCTTCCTCTTTGATAAAAAGCTTTCTAGCTTTTTCAAAAGTGATGAAAATGAGTGAGATAAAAAAAACAAATGAGAGCTAAATTCCTACTTCATCATCCTTATCTATTCTAGCCACTTAGATTATGGTGTTTGCTTTGCTAATACTTGATTAGTGAAGCAAAAGCTTGGGCTTGAGTTTCTTCAAGGTAGATCATCTTTGTTATCGAAGATCGGAAGCAAGCTTGCATCTTTCTCTTCATGGAGCCTCTCTTGAGTCCGGGTACTCGATGATCGCAGCGAAGGGACCTCAACACGGAGCTTTAGAAGTGAAGGAATGGACTACAAAGATTGTAATCACTAACTCTTAGAAGTAAAGTTGTTTACTTGCTATTTGTTTCGCCTAATCTTTAGTCTAAGATCTTGGTTAGGGTTGTTCGGCACGTATAAATTTTAAATCGGGCATGGTTGATGCCTTATAGACCCTTGTGACAGTGCCTAGTAAACCTACAGTGGTATCAGAGCCAAGCTAGAGCTTTAGGCGTAGTCTTGACGAAGTTTAAAGTCCAATCGAACCCCGAAACGTCGCACAATCCCCCCTCTCTGGAAATTTTTTAAAATGTTGATTTTTTCTGTATTAAAAATACTCAGAAAAATAAGCAGGGAATTCTAAGAATTACTGTGAAGTACGAAGCCCCAACTCCATCATGGGAGTGCGGAACCGCGGCCAAACCATGGGTTTGGCGGCGGTTCCGCGGCCATAATGAGGAGACAGGGGCTCGTACTTCAAGGTATGATTCTTGGGTACTTTTTCATGCTTCTGGGAATTTTTAATTTTACTCAAGTGTTGAGTTTTCTGGAGATCTTTTGTATTCGTTGATTCGATCGGAAAGTTTAACTCCGTTTAAGTTTTTTCCGGGTAATTTAGAACGTGTTAAAAAGTTCGAACGGATATCAATAACTCACTTTTTCCCCTGCCGGAAAATTTCCAAGTGTTGTATTTTTCCCTTGTTAAAGAACATTTATGGTCATGCAAGTAACGCGGTGGACCCTCTAGAAGAACACAAACCTTAACTCGATTATGTGACCGTCTGAACCGCCTCTAAACCTTAGGATTTGGGGCGATACGGCGTTGCCACATGTGAGGCGTTGGTTTGACCCTTCTATGGCTGGACCATTGGTACTGTGGCATGTGATGGATACTTTTTGAACTCCGCTCAAGTGTTGAGCTATTTGGGAAATCTTGGTTGTTTGTTTATTCAATCGGAAACTTTAACACTATCTATTTATCTGGAATGTGATATAATATTTGGAATCCACAAGTAGTTATGAGATAACTAATTTGAATGTTATAAATCTAGCAGTTTAGTCTTAGATGATCGGTTGCCACGGGATTCTGATGTGATCAAAAGTCCGTCGCAATCACGTAGCGTACGCGGATACTCGCCGGGTAAACTTAATAGATAGCCATGCCCCATAGCCCCGACCAAGTGACTGTAGGAGAACCCCGTCGCCAAAAGCATCCGTTTGGGTGCTCGCGGCAGCGGTGTTCCGCCTTAGTGCACTTCGTCGACGGCATCCAAGGGTGTGGCCGTCTACTAATGTTTGCGACGAGCATTCGATCAGGATGTCGGGAATCTTGTTGAATTGCCCGACTAGATATTGAAAAGTGTTTTCGAGATCGAGACTAAAATGCGGGGTTTATAATTGTTAGGCATGAGATGTCTAAGGAATTCATTTGGTTAGGCATGCGATATCTAAAGAGGTTGTGGATTCCAACTGTTGTAGTTTTACACTTTCTTTTCTGTGACCGTAAGTGTAATATGTGGTGTATCGCCGGTTTCGTTGCTATACATCAGCGACAACAGGGATACGCATATTTACTTACGTTGATGATATATGATATTATGTGTTGCTATGATATGTTATGTTGGATTGTCGTGTTTGAATAGCCGGGGGTTTTATGTGAGACGAGGGTTTTTATTTTCATTCATGTAAAATTCATTGTATGTAATATTCTTTTATTGGGGCACTTCCGGGCTGAGGATGATGTCACCATTGTATATTATTTACTTTTCCGCATAAGGTAGACCCAAGGAGGGGAGCACAAGTAACCGGGTTTCAGGGTCCAGTGGGAGGCCATCTCGAGGAGTCGAGACCAGGTTTCCTAACCCTAGAATTAGCAGTGTTGCTTGCCGCTCTCGTAGGGGTCTAGGGATGTGGGTTTGGCTATTCATCGCGACCGTGGAATCCGCGTTTTATACAGGCTCGTATTAAAACACGTACATCCTAGTATATCCAATATTTCATATTTGTTCTTCTGCTGCAATGTTCTGTGATGAGATCATATTACTGCATGAGACGAATGTTTATATTATATATATGAGATATATGTTATATTGCTGATTTCATTTCAAATGTGATTCTTGTGAAGCATAATAAAATGGGACTTCATTAATGAGATTAATGAAATAAAAGAAACTTAAAGATGTTGTAGAAACTTGTTTAAAAACTGGTAGCTCTAGTTCTTGCTTTGAATAACGGTATTCCTTGTAGAATATCCAGCACCTTATTCGATAAGGAAAGAGCCAAGATCCCTTCACCGGGAGTGACCTCTTTAGAGAAACTAGCAGATGCTACACACTCGGTTTGTCTTTTGATTGCTTCTATAGTTCTTGCTTTGCACAGCGGTATTTATGAAATATCCTGCACCTTATTTGATGAGGAAAGAGCCGAGATCCCTTCACCGGGAGTGACCTCTTTAGCGAAGCCTAAAA
Source organism: Agapanthus africanus (assembly GCA_030015575.1). Lineage (NCBI taxonomy): Eukaryota > Viridiplantae > Streptophyta > Magnoliopsida > Asparagales > Amaryllidaceae > Agapanthus > Agapanthus africanus. The sequence goes on from JASDDO010000029.1 coordinate 85,407,855, forward strand.
AACATTCCTTTTTCAAAATCACTCGATTCTATAACGATATCAAGTTCATTACGCAAAACGTTTTCTTAAAAACCTGTCGTAGCCCTCCGTCATTTTAGGAAGTAGAGTACTTAGTATTCGTGCTGCGTATGTCGACTATAGTTGAGGCGTGGTGTACGGTAGCTAAGTGATGTCTTCCTACACTTCATATAATGCGATTAATTAGGACAGTCATGTGATTATGTCAACCATAGTTGAGGGTCATGTGGGTGCGTCTAATTAATCATGAAATGACGGGAAGAACTTGACTAGTGCTTATGATATGATGACCATAGTTAAGGTCATAAGTACTAGGGGCAAAATATTATCGGGAATTTCAAATGTTGAAATTTGCAATGAGATTGCATACCTTCTATGAGATAGTTGGATCCCGGTACCCACTCAGAGTAAGAGTTACTCCTGGGAGAGTTTTACACATTACAATTAGCCGATCAAGTAGGTGTCTAGAAAGGTGTCAAAGGGGTTATGCCTCTGGGAAAACGAGATTTACTTTAATTAAGTCCGTGCGAAAGCACGGGGAACCTCCCTCAAAGTACCGGCACTTGCCTGGCTGAAAGATTGGCGAACTTGTAGCGTGTAATTAATCCCGGCTAGTCTTTCCTTTTAGGGTTTGAAGGAAGATTTGACTAAAACAGTGGAAGCCATCCTGATTAGATAAATTGATAACCAATCTAATCTTGCAAAAAGCGCACGCAGAGTGTTTTCTTCTCTCTCTCTCCTGGTTGCGACTATGTCACGTCTTAATTAAGATAATAATATGGATATATTGACCGAACCCGCTTGTTATACTGCTCTAGGGAACATTGGTCCCGCTCCAAATTATAAATGTTATAAGACCGAGCAGGAAATAGGGGATTACCAGAATTCCCCTGCCGCCCAAACGAAGAAAATGCATGCTGATGCATCTTCTTCGGGTGTGTTCGTTACCGAGAACTGTTTCTCAGTATCCTTTATGTCCTGGGTATGAGATACCGGATCAGGATCCCGCAAATGTAATTTGTTACAAGGGCTACAGATAGGTAGAGAACTGAGAACGGGTGATAAGTTTCAAGAGTTGGAAATGATGCGAATGTTGCAGCCAAGTCTGTTGGCAGTTATCACCCTGTATTACCAGAATACATTGATTCTGAATGAATGTTATTAGATACCAAACCTGATATACAACATCATATCAGTCTCTTTATTAGTAAAGAAAGATATAATTTTGTATTGTTGGATAATGTTTTGAACATTTCCTATATCAAGTGTTGATCGGTTCAGGCACGTTATCTAAAAGCATAGACGTTCTAAATCAAACCCCAGTTCTTAACGTACAGAACACACACAAGAGGAAGAGTTCAGAAATGAACGAATCCTTCTTGAGGCATTGTAGACTAGGTCATATCAATGCGACCCGACTAGCTGAAGTTACATAAAGATGCATATTTAAATTAGTTTGGATTTACATCTTGTAAAACTTGCCAGTCATGTCATAAAGATAAGATGACCACAGCTCCGTTTATTGGAAACAGAGAAAGAGTTAGTGAACTCTTGGGATTGATACATGCTGATGTATGAAGGTCCCATGTCTACACATGCCAAGACCGGTTCTTTGTACTTCATTACATTCACTGATTATCTCTCAAGATCCGGACATATGTTCCTGTTGAAACACAAGTCTGGAACTTTTGAGAAATTCAATGAATATAAGTTAGAAGTAGAGAACCAAAAACGGGTGTAAGTATTATGTCTTTTGATGAGATCAAGGAGGAGAATACTTGAGCACGGAATTACTGGATTATTCAAAAGGAGAATAAGATTCTCTCTCAACATTACTCCTCCGTATACACCATAGCACGTCGGTGTATCGGGGCGGAGCATTCACACCTTATGTGATATGGTGTGCTCTATGATGAGTACTACTAAGTTGCCTATTTTCTTTTGGGGTTATGCACTTGAGAAGTTGCAAACCTTTTGAATAGGGTTCCAACCAAATCAGAAGCCTACCACTCCATATGTGATATGGTATGGGAAGAGCCCATCTCTTAAAGATGTTAAGATTTGGGGTTGTCAGGACTATGTCAAAAACAAAATCCGGACAAACTCGAGGCAAGATCAGTTCTGTGGAAGTTTGTTGGATATCCCAAGCATTCGCAAGGGAATATCTTCTACCACATCGAGAAACAAAAGATGTTTTGTTTCTCAGCATGCCACCTTTGTGAAAGGGAATTTCTTGTGAAGAAATTAGTGGTAATGAGGTAGAACTTGAAGGAGTTTTAGCTATACAAACTGCAGCTGATAATTTGGTAAACCCGGAGGATTCAATAGTTTCCAACGAACCTCAGCCTCTCCGCCAATCTAGTAGGGTTCCTCACACACGTGAAAGATACTTTGGTTTCTCTATGATAGTGGGAGCGAGGATTGCATCATGAGATGATGACCCAACTAGTTTCGAGCAGGCCATCAGGAGTGGGGACTCTGTGAGAATGGCTGGATGCTTGGCGATCTGAGATGGAATCCTTATACACCTACAAAGTATGGACTTTGGTTGCTTTATCTGAAGGGTTAAATCCCCATCAGGAGCAAGTATATCTTGAGAAGATTACTTGGTGTACATGGAAAGGTTGAGACTTTCAAAGCTATGCTTAAGTCCATCCAGATCCTACTTGCCACGGCTACATACCATGACTACGATATCTGGCGTTTGGATGTCATGATTGCTTTTCTAAATGATGATTTGGAAGAGAGTGTCTATAAGTACACAGCCAAAGGGCTTCGTAGACAGTGGGAGCAGCGGAAACGTGAGCATGATATTTTATGGGATAAATCAGGCATCGCGGAGTTGGAACGTCTGTTTTGATGTAGTAGTCAAAGAGTTTGACTTCATCAAAATGGTAGATGAACCAAGTATATACAAAAAGATAGTAAGGAGTATGGTGGTGATCCTCGTATAGTACGTGGATGACATACTCTTAATAGGGAAGTAGTTTCCTGTACTACGCTCGGTCAATCTCCTCTTATCGCAAAGATTCTCCATATAGGATCAAGATGATACCTCCTAAATCCTGGGTTATGGATCTATGAGATAAATCTAATTGGATGTTAGGATTCTTACTAGTTGTAGTAAGATGGTATCAATCGATCCTGGGGAGAATCACTGGAAAGGTTCCAGGGTAATAAGGACGACTGAATATCAGTCGCAGGAATTGTCTTTACCCTCAGTGGAGGGACGGTATGTTGGAAGAGTTCCAAGCTAGATACCGTGACATACTAGACGATTAAAGGCAAGATACATCGTTACCAAGGATGCTACCAAAGAGGCAGTCTGGATATATTTTAGTTCATGAGATGAACTTCGTTCCTGCCATTGTGTGACAATGGAGCTGTGGCTTATGCCAAGGAACCCTCGTCCCATCAGAGATCTTGACAAATTCTTAGGCAGTATCGCCTGATCATGGAGATGGTTGATCTCTAGGGAAATCGAGGTTAGGAGAGTAGACACAGAGGACAATAGCACAGATCCACTCACGAAGGCCTATTTCTCAGTAGAGACTTTTATGGGATGGTTGAGTATAAGATACATCAACCACAGCTGATTGTTGGGTATGCGATACCACAACAGAGGGCCCTAGTGCAAGTGCGAGATTGTTAGTTATATGTATGCCCTAGAGGCCATTACTGTATATACGATGTATATTGTAGTGGATGCTTGGACATTTATAGGTAGGACTTTCTTGCTCGACATGATAGTATGCTATCTGGTTGCACTTTATCTTAACATGTACTCTGATTGTCTCTATATTACATGTTGATAAATCCCTTAGGATGAGTACTTGACTACCAGGACTATGATGCAGATCATACTAGTGGGGACAGTGTAGTCGTTAAGTACATCCTTCAAAAGTTCCTAGTCATAAGAGTACCGAGATAGGGCATCGATACTCCAGAGTAGACTAGCGTATGCGCTTCTTGACCCATATGATGGGCGATGGATGATCCCATATCCATTGGTGTTTGACATCAGAGAAGGTATACGGGTGCTTAGTGAAGACTGGGTATACTGGACGGACTCGCCGAGAACTTCCAGCTGGTATTATACCTCACGTCAGATGGCAGTTCTCTGGTGACACTGGTACAGGTTAGTCTGTAGACCCGAGATCATCATAGAGTCTTGTGTGACTCCCACTATGCTTTGATTTCCACCTTACCATGTCCATTAGGGCGTGAAAAACGGTGACTTTTGGGTACAGTCCCGAATCACATGGAGGCAATGAGCGATAGGAGGGGTTTCGTCTCTCCCGGTATAGGGAGTTGATGTTGCGCTGTGTTCGATTGGCTATAACTGGAAACCCCTGGTCAGGGTTGCTGAGATTTACTGGTAAGTGTTATCAGTAGTTTCTCGAACTGTTATGGACCTCATATCGACACGACTTATCAAGCTACTGGGGTCTGACGTTTACCACCCCTAGGCGAGATATGCGACATATCAGGCGAAGAGACCGGACTGTACGGGAGTGTTACTGATTGGATTCGCAGAAGAATGTACAGGCTTGCTTGTTGATCTTCTGATCGCTCAATACGTTGGTGGTTGTTACGTTTAGCCGACCGCTTGCAGCTTGTGGGTGTTTGATATGATCATCACCTACTGCCGGCGTATTGACGATTTTTTAGAGTCCTACACAGAGGTTTCCTGGCTCGGGCAAAACGGAGTAGCAGCACATATGTGATATGTGCGGGACCGAGAACAATACGTGTATGGGATACCGTACAAGATTCTCGCGATATGTGATATCGGCCGGGTATATGTGATATAGCCGGGTCATCCGATCAAGTATTGATTCGATGAACTGATACAGATTATATTAGTCGGTTATTTGTGAAATAGCCGGATTATCGGATCAAGTGTTGATTCGATAATTTAATGTATAATTATATATATTATATTACATTAACTAATATTTGCTCACTTAAAGATTCTTTTTCTCACTCAGGTAATACATTGATATATATGTGATATATGTTAATTGTATTATTTTATTTTGTTACAATAAATATTGTATATGTGATATATAATATTGTAACATGTTATGGTTATAAATGCAACATGATTTGTGGAGTTTAAATATGGTTAGGGTTTGGATTAGGGTTAAACTTTCATGAAGCTTTCAATAAGCTTCTTGAAGCTTTGACTTTGACCTTGATATTTTGTGATATTTTGCAAAGATATTTCTTTAACCCAACCCAACCCTTTAACCATAGTTAATTCTCTACATGGGTTAAGTCTTCATACTTAACCCATGGTTGCATTTCTAACCTCACTTGATTCATTATTCATCACAAATGGTTTTGCTTCTTCTTCTTCTTCCTCTTTGATAAAAAGCTTTCTAGCTTTTTCAAAAGTGATGAAAATGAGTGAGATTAAAAAAACAAATGAGAGCTAAATTCCTACTTCATCATCCTCATCTATTCTAGCCACTTAGATTATGGTGTTTGCTTTGCTAATACTTCATTAGTGAAGCAAAAGCTTGGGCTTGAGTTTCTTCAAGGTAGATCATCTTTGTTATCGAAGATCGGAAGCAAGCTTGCATCTTTCTCTTCATGGAGCCTCTCTTGAGTCCGGGTACTCGATGATCGCAGCGAAGGGACCTCAACACGGAGCTTTAGAAGTGAAGGAACGGACTACAATGATTGTAATCCCTAACTCTTAGAAGTAAAGTTGTTTACTTGCTATTTGTTTCGCCTAATCTTTAGTCTAAGATCTTGGTTAGGGTTGTTCGGCATGTATAAATTTTAAATCGGGCATGGTTGATGCCTTATAGACCCTTGTGACAGTGCCTAGTAACCCTACAGTGGTATCAGAGCCAAGCTAGAGCTTTAGGCGAAGTCTTGACGAAGTTTAAAGTCCGATCAAACCCCGAAACGTCGCACAATCCCCCCTCTCTGGAAATTTTTTAAAATGTTGATTTTTTCTGTATTAAAAATACTCAGAAAAATAAGCAGGGAATTCTAAGAATTACTGTGAAGTACGAAGCCCCAACTCCATCATGGGAGTGCGGAACCGCGGCCAAACCATAGGTTTGGCGGCGGTTCCGCGGCCATAATGAGGAGACAGGGGCTCGTACTTCAAGGTATGATTCTTGGGTACTTTTTCATGCTTCTGGGAATTTTTAATTTTACTCAAGTGTTGAGTTTTCTGGAGATCTTTTGTATTCGTTGATTCGATCGGAAAGTTTAACTCCGTTTAAGTTTTTTCCGGGTAATTTAGAACGTGTTAAAAAGTTCGAACGGATATCAATAACTCACTTTTTCCCCTGCCGGAAAATTTCCAAGTGTTGTATTTTTCCCTTGTTAAAGAACATTTATAGTCATGCAAGTAACGCGGTGGACCCTCTAGAAGAACACAAACCTTAACTTGATTATGTGACCGTCTGAACCGTCTCTAAACCTTAGGATTTGGGGCGATACGGCGTTGCCACATGTGAGGCGTTGGTTTGACCCTTCTACGGCTGGACCATTGGTACTGTGGCATGTGATGGATACTTTTTGAACTCCGCTCAAGTGTTGAGCTATTTGGGAAATCTTGGGTGTTTGTTTATTCAATCGGAAACTTTAACACTATCTATTTATCTGGAATGTGATATAATATTTGGAATCCACAAGTAGTTATGAGATAACTAATTTGAATGTTATAAATCTAGCAGTTTAGTCTTAGATGATCGGTTGCCACGGGATTTTGATGTGATCAAAAGTCCGTCGCAATCACGTAGCGTACGCGGATACTCGTCGGGTAAACTTAATAGATAGCCACGCCCCATAGCCCCGACCAAGTGACTGTAGGAGAACCCCGTCGCCAAAAGCATCCGTTCAGGTGCTCGCGGCAGTGGTGTTCCGCCTTAGTGCACTTCGTCGACGGCATCCGAGGGTGTGGCCGTCTACTAAAGTTTGCGACGAGCATTCGATCAGGATGTCGGGAATCTTGTTGAATTGCCCGACTAGATATTGAAAAGTGTTTTCGAGATCGATACTAAAATGCGGGGTTTATAATTGTTAGGCATGAGATGTCTAAGGAATTCATTTGGTTAGGCATGCGATATCTAAAGAGGTTGTGGATTCCAACTGTTGTAGTTTTACACTTTCTTTTCTGTGACCGTAAGTGTAATATGTAGTGTATCGCCGGTTTCGTTGCTATACATCAACGACAACTGGGATACGCATATTTACTTACGTTGATGATATGTGATATTATGTGTTGCTATGATATGTTATGTTGGATTGTCGTGTTTGAATAGCCGGGGGTTTTATGTGAGATGAGGGTTTTTATTTTCATTCATGTAAAATTCATTGTATGTAATATTCTTTTATTGGGGCACTTCCGGGCTGAGGATGATGTCACCATTGTATATTATTTACTTTTCCGCAAAAGGTAGACCCAAGGAGGGATGCACAAGTAACCGGGTTCCAGGGTCCAGTGGAAGGCCATCTCGAGGAGTCGAGACCAGGTCTCCTAACCCTATAATTGATAGTGTTGCTTTCCGCTCTCGTAGGGGTCTAGGGATGTGGGTTTGGCTATTCATCGTGACCGTGGAATCCGCGTTTTATACAGGCTCGTATTAAAACACGTACATCCTAGTATATCCAATATTTCATATTTGTTCTTCTGCTGCAATGTTCTGTGATGAGATCATATTACTGCATGAGACGAATGATTATATTATATATATGAGATATATGTTATATTGCTGATTTCGTTTCAAATGTGATGCTTGTGAAGCATAATAAAATGGGACTTCATAAATGAGATTAATGAAATAAAAGAAACTTAAAGATGTTGTAGAAACTTGTTTAAAAACTGGTAGCTCTAGTTCTTGCTTTGCATAGTGGTTTTCCTTGTAGAATATCCAGCACCTTATTCGATAAGGAAAGAGCCGAGATCCCTTCACCGGGAGTGACCTCTTTAGAGAAACTAGCAGATGCTACACACTCGGTTTGTCTTTTGATTGCTTCTATAGTTCTTGCTTTGCACAGCGGTATTTATGAAATATCCTGCACCTTATTCGATGAGGAAAGAGCCGAGATCCCTTCACCGGGAGTGACCTCTTTAGCGAAGCCTCAAAAACATTCCTTTTTCAAAATCACTCGATTCTACAATGATATCAAGTTCATTACGCAAAAGGTTTTCTTAAAATCCTGTCGTAGCCCTCCGTCATTTTAGGAAGTAGAGTACTTAGTATTCGTGCTGCGTATGTCGACTATAGTTGAGGCGTGGTATACGGTAGCTAAGTGATGTCTTCCTACACTTCATATAATGCGATTAATTAGGACAGTCATGTGATTATGTCAACCATAGTTGAGGGTCATGTGGGTGGGTCTAATTAATCATGAAATGACGGGAAGAACTTGACTAGTGCTTATGATATGTTGACCATAGTTAAGGTCATAAGTACTAGGGGCAAAATATTATCGAGAATTTCGAATGTTGAAATTTGCAATGAGATTGCATACCTTCTATGAGATAGTTGGATCCCGGTACCCACTCAGAGTAAGAGTTACTCCTGGGAGAGTTTTACACATTACAATTAGCCGATCAAGTAGGTGTCTAGAAAGGTGTCAAAGGGGTTATGCCTCTGGGAAAACGAGGTTTACTTTAATTAGGTCCGTGCGATAGCACGGGGAACCTCCCTCAAAGTACCGGCACTTGCCTGGCTGAAAAATTGGCGAACTTGTAGCGTGTAATTAATCCCGGCTAGTCTTTCCTTTTAGGGTTTGAAGGAAGATTTGACTAAAACAGTGGGAGCCATCCAGATTAGATAAATTGATAACCAATCTAATCTTGCAAAAAGCGCACGCAGAGTGTTTTCTTCTCTCTCTCTCCTGGTTGCGACTATGCCACGTCTTAATCAAGATAATAATACGGATGTATTGACCGAACCCGCTTGTTATACTGCGCTAGGGAACATTGGTCCCGCTCTAACTTATAACTGTTATAAGACCGAGAAGGAAATAGGGGATTACCGAGCAGGAAATAGGGGATTACCAGAATTCCCCTGCCGCCCAAACGAAGAAAGTGCATGCTGATGCATCTTCTTCGGGTGTGTTCGTTACCGAGAACTGTTTCTCAGTATCCTTTACGTCCTGGGTATGAGATACCGGATCAGGATCCCGCAAATGTAATTTGTTACAAGGGCTACAGATAGGTAGAGAACTGAGAACGGGTGATAAGTTTCAAGAGTTGGAAATGATGCGAATGTTGCAGCCAAGTCTGTTGGCAGTTATCACCCTGTATTACCAGAATACATTGATTCTGAACGAATGTTATTAGATACCGAACCTGATATACAACATCATATCAGTCTCTTTATTAGTAAAGAAGGATATAATTTTGTATTGTTGGATAATGTTTTGAATATTTCCTATATCAAGTGTTGATCGGTTCAGGCACGTTATCTAAAAGCATAGACGTTCTAAATCAAACCACAGTTCTTAACGTACAGAACACACACAAGAGGAAGAGTTCAGAAATGAACGAATCCTTCTTAAGGCATTGTAGACTAGGTCATATCAATGCGACCCGACTAGCTGAAGTTACATAAAGATGCATATTTAAATTAGTTTGGATTTACATCTTGTAAAACTTGCCAGTCATGTCCAAAGATAAGATGACCACATCTCCGTTTATTGGAAACAGAGAAAGAGTTAGTGAACTCTTGGGATTGATACATGCTGATGTATGAAGGTCCCATGTCTACACATGCCAAGACCGGTTCTTTGTACTTCATTACATTCACTGATTATCTCTCAAGATCCGGACATATGTTCTTGAACTTTTGAGAAATTCAATAAATATAAGTTAGAAGTAGAGAACCAAAAACGGGTATAAGTATTATGTCCTTTAATGAGATCAAGGAGGAGAATACTTGAGCACGGAATTACTGGATTATTCAAAAGGAGAATAAGATTCTCTCTTAACATTACTCCTCCGTATACACCACAGCACGTCGGTGTATCGGGGCGGAGCATTCACACCCTATGTGATATGGTGTGCTCTATGATGAGTACTACTGAGTTGCCTATTTTCTTTTGGGGTTATGCACTTGAGAAGTTGCATACCTATTGAATAGGGTTCCAACCAAATCAGAAGCCTACAACTCCATATGTGATATGGTATGGGAAGAACCCATCTCTTAAAGATGTTAAGATTTGGGGTTGTCAGGCCTATGTCAAAAGAAAAATCCGGACAAGCTCGAAGCAAGGTCAGTTCTGTGGAAGTTTGTTGGATATCCCAAGCATTCGCAAGGGAATATCTTCTACCACATCGAGAAACAAAAGATGTTTTGTTTCTCAGCATGCCACCTTTGTGAAAAGGAATTTCTTGTGAAGAAATTAGTGGTAATGAGGTAGAACTTGAAGGAGTTCCAGCTATACAAACTACAGCTGATGATTTGGTAAACCCGGAGGATTCAATGGTTTCCAACGAACCTCAGCCTCTCCGCCGATCTAGTAGGGTTCCTCATCCACCTGAGAGATACTTTGGTTTCTCTATGATAGTGGGAGCGAGGATTGCATCATGAGATGATGACCCAACTAGTTTCGAGCAGGCCATCAGGAGTGGAGACTCTGTGAGAATGGTTGGATGCTTAGCGATCTGAGATGGAATCCTTATACACCTACAAAGTATGGACTTTGGTTGCTTTATCTGAAGGGTTAAATCCCCATCAGGAGAAAGTATATCTTGAGAAGATTACTTGGTGTACATGGAAAGGTTGAGACTTTCAAAGCTATGCTTAAATCCATCCAGATCCTACTTGCCACGGCTACATACCATGACTACGATATCTGGCAGTTGGGTGTCATGACTGCTTTTCTTAATGATGATTTGGAAGAGAGCGTCTATAAGTACACAGCCAGAGGGCTTCGTAGACAGTGGGAGCAGCGGAAACGTGAGCATGATGTTTTATGGGATAAATCAGGCATCGCGGAGTTGGAACGTCTGTTTTGATGTTGTAGTCAAAGAGTTTGACTTCATCAAAATGGTAGATGAACCAAGTATATACAAAAAGGTAGTGTCACGACCCGAAAGTACGGAACGTGGCCGGCACTTAAACTACGAAACGTTTCAAGGCGTACGTAATCTAAGTAAGCCGAAAACCCAGAAATCCAAACCAAGGAAAGTAGTAAAGTGAAGGAAAAACCAATCTAAATCAAGTAGTTTGCAACATACGCCGAAATATGCATTTTTAAAATCACAAGCCTTCTCTAAAAATTTCGGCAGAGTTTCCTTTATAAAAACAGACCCCAAACGGGTACAAAACCTGATAAAGCATATATAATGAATAAAGGCATCCCCAAGCGGGAGCTAGCTCTTCGTCAATCGACGGTCACAACCACGCAAGCAATATAATATACAACGCCGAAAGGCGAGGATCACAACAGAAAAGGAAACTCAAAACAGCAAGAAATCCATAGAAATACAACGCGCGACTCTAAGGTCGAAAGAATAAACATCACTGGTCTCTATTTGAAATAAATACATGTTTGGTTGATGGAGCTTCTAGATACAACAGAATAATAATATACAAAGTATAATGATGGTCACGATGCAAGTGAACCCACCTACTAGCAAATCACCCGGAAATGTAAGTAGTGCCAGCAAAGCCGTAATGAAACCTGTACGGCAAAACCTGCAAGAAACTGTGGCACAACGGGGGTGAGTTGCCAACTCGTGAGTAGAAAACATCTACGAGCAGAAATCGCATGAATAACGCAATCCTAGGTCATACGATCACTATATATATATAATCCTCAAAATGACAAGTCTAGAGCATGAAAAGGTGACAAGGGTAAATATCTAACCCAAGTGTAATCCCATGTGCTCGTGTCAGTGCCTCAGGTAGCAATATATCATATGGATGAGGTATGAATGCATGAAAACAGAATACATGTAAATGAAGAAACTGCTTTCATAACTTAGTGAGATTTCTGTATTTTTAAAACGAGGTATCATAAATGAAATCAGCATAAACAGTGTCTAGCATCGACACAAAACATAAACCCCAATGTCTCAAAATCTCAGGCTCCGACTATCCGGACTGGCCTGTATCATCAAATCTCAGTACCTCAATATCTCAAAAACTCGGTATCTCAATCTCACTATCTAGGGCGCCGTCAGTCCAGACCGACCCCTACCATCAATCTCAAGACCACGACGGTATCCTCCGGATATCCGACGCGTCGGGTAAAATCACCAGTAGGTAGTCTTGCCCTGCCAGGCTCATCGTCTACTACTCGAACTTCTTACCCCGGGGTACCTTACCGGGTCCACCATGTACCCGAGACGGTTCATCCAACTCCTCGAATCGGGTCTCGAAATCCATCAGCAAACTCATGGTGGACGACTCGTACATCATGGGAAAACCGCACTTTTCATTTTAAAAAGAAAGAGAGAAGAAGTTTATATATGTTCTTGCGGTTTTCCCCCAAAATCCAGGAAATCTCATGAAAATCCAAATCCAAATCATCAAAAGCATGTAAACAGTGAATATAGGCATAAAAATCCATGAATGCGGCATAACAGTGAATAACAATAATAACTGCAATGTCTAAACTGGTATATAAGGCAAGTACACTAATATCATGTCGAAGCTATTAGCTAACAAGCTATGTCAAGGTAATAGTATTTCTAAAGTGTACGTAACATGGCAATTACGGATGATGATGTGTGTGAGCTGGCAAGTAAGTGTACGTGGAACATACGCATCATCGGTAATGGTGCTGGTGTCCTAACAGTATGATATCTATAATGGTATATGAATCACAATATAAGTATGCGATGCGGAGCGAACAGCAATGATGAGCGGGAGCTGAATACTAGACACAATGATAACTAATCTGCATTTAATATAAATATAAATCATACAGTAGTGCCTTTTGAAATAATACGAATCGCGGTGTTTTGAAAATAAGGGCTACGGTGTTTTTAAGAAAAGGTACGTTCTTTGAAATATCCGTAGAATCCCTTGACCTGTCTTTTAAAATACCCACGATTCATTAGTTTTTGAAATAGGTAGGAATCGAATCTAGTCTAACAACTACACTAAACTATAGGGCTGAGCTAACAGGCTAACTGAAGGTAAGGAAACCGCCTAACATCTGAGTCGATACATACATACATATATATATATATTAGTCGGTGATCCCGCCTCAATAGTATCACATCCGATACAATATCTATAATCAAACATCCCCAAATCAAGAGTGCGGATCTATCATCAAGATATAGCTCGTACGTAAATTCGTCGTACGGCATCCCAAATCTGGGTACGGGTCAATATCACTTTCATCATATCATTCATCTGGTATCCTCTTTATCAAAGATCATAATCTGGGTACTGATCTATGTCTAGTACAATACTGATGTCATCAATATAATCATGATCTGACTACTGATCTACAGTCTCATACAAACCGGTGTCATCAACACATATCATCATATGAAGTATACATCGCCCAATGCGACCTATTATAAATATCTTAACATATCTTATCTCATATCTCGATCACAAGTCAACTATTTTATGTATATCACTATTCACATGATATCGTCGTCCGAAGATCCGCTATAACATCATGACGTATCTTAAATACGAACCCTGCCATATCACCGATCTCACGGCCTCAAATCAAATCACATCGACTCATCTCAAATCCCAAGTACTATCCTTAAATCCAGTATGTGAACACATAGTCCCATACCCATGTGAACATATAAATATATTCCCATATACGCACATGTGAAAGAAAGAATGTATGCAAGTATGTGTGTGCGTGTGGGTGGGGGTGCAACCACTACTCTAGGGTTTCGCAACTAACACTAAACCAATCCAAGAACACCAAAAATCCATCTTTATCATCAATCAACTCAAACAACATATAATAAATATATGTGTGTATACACATTCGTATACATCACCACGAACTGCGGGGGTGCTATACGCCATCCACCCGACTTCTCCCCGTAGATATAAATCTACTCACCTTGGTTCTTGTGTGCCGACGCCGATGTCGCCATCTTCATCTTCAACGTCTCGACATCACGTAGGGTACCTACACATATAACGTATCGTATCGCATTAAAATCAAATTCAAAGGCGAAACGACACACAAAAACCAAAACGATATGCTTAAAAGCCTATAGGTTAGAACTTACGGACTACTCTTTCAAAATCACCAAATAACACTTGATATAGACGTACAAACGTCAAGCGATCAAGTACAATACCAAATATCAAAACTTGAATTCATAAACAACACTAAATATAAGGCAGAAACCAAGAAAACATGCCCCAGATTTTAGTTCAGGTACAAACAATACTGGGATGAAGTATAGGGTACATATGAGCTACTGGAACAACCTGGACACATCCCACCACTACATGGCCGGCCACTCCCTTGCCAAAACCGGCCTCCTCAGTTTTCCTGGGGATATGGGGTGTCTTCTGGTCAGGGTGGCCTCACATGGTCTCAATTTGATCCCTGGAGTTGTTTGTTTATCTCGTTTTAGTCCTGGTTCACTCCAGATTTCCCTGCACCCTCAAAGTCGTCACAAACTGACATGAAAAGTTCCGTAATTCCGTAATTTTGGGTTTCAGGTTATGTATATGCATTTGGTCTGGGTTTAAAATATTGTAGGGGGGCTTAAGATCACCAAACACACTCAAGTTCATCACCCTTCTCAACTTAAACCCTAACCTTCTCTGGTAATGCCCAAAGTGCACTAAACTACCCGACATCGATTTCAAACTTGAATTGAGACTTAAGCATAAGAAATACAACTCTAATTGTGAAGGAATTACCTCATAAGACCCTCATGAATCCTCAACAGCGCCAAAATGAAGACTTTCTTGGTCCAATGTGTAGCTAGTGAGCTTGGGAACAATTTTTATGAAATGGGAATAGGGTTTTGGAGTTGTATTCATGGTGGATTTGGGCTTGAAGAGGGAGGAGGAAGAGGGAGGAGCAGGAGCAGCAGCAGCTCAAAGGGAAGAGGGGAGGGAAAATGAGAAGAGAAATGATGGGGATGGCTCACAATAAAGGGTTGACCTACTCTTTCTCTCTCTTCATCATACCTTACCTTTTTCTTTTCTTTTCCTTTTCCTTTCATTTCATTCTCCTCACAATAGTAAACCCAAAACAAACCATGCACCCAAAACATGTAAGAAAATGTAGCAAGTGTGGAAAAAATGATTTGTGCATGTTTTGCACAAAAATGCTAAAAATCCGATTAGCGATTTTTAATCGCGATTAGCACTAAATTAGCATATAATTAATCATAAAAACTTTAAAATGGCATAATTCCATAAAATACCCTATTTTAGAATTTTCCAAAAAATTTTCCAAAATTTTTCCCATTTATCGGTATTTAATTATACAGAAATATTAAAATACTCAATAAAATAATATTAAATTATAAAAAATCCTAAAAATAATATTTTATTTTTTTGAAATGTTACAGGTAGTTGGGAGTATGGTGGTGATCCTCGTATAGTACGTGGATGACATACTCTTAATAGGGAAGCAGTTTCCTATATTACGCTCGGTCAATCTCCTCTTATCACAAAGATTCTCCATATAGGATCAAGATGATACCTCCTAAATCCTGGGTTATGGATCTATGAGATAGATCTAATTGGATGTTAGGATTCTCAATAGTTATAGTAAGATGGTATCAATCGATCCTGGGGAGAATCACTGGAAAGGTTCCAGGGTGATAAGGACGACTGAATGTCAGTCGCAGGCATTGTCTTTACCCTCAGTGGCGGGACGGTATGTAGGAAGAGTTCCAAGCTAGATACCGTGACTTACTAGACGATTAAAGGCAAGATACATCGTTACCAAGAATGCTACCAAAGAGGCAGTCTGGATATATTTTAGTTCAAGAGATGAACTTCGTTCCTGCCATTGTGTGACAATGGAGTTGTGGCTTATGCAAAGGAACCCCCGTCCCATCAGAGATCCAGACATATTCTTAGGCAGTATCGCCTGATCATGGAGATGGTTGATCTCCAGGGAGATCAAGGTTAGGAGAGTAGACACAGAGGACAACAGCGCGGATCCACTCACGAAGGCCTATTTCTCAGTAGAGACTTTTATGGGATGGTTGAGTATGAGATACTTCAACCACAGCTGATTATTGGGTATGCGATACCACAACAGATGGCCCTAGTGCAAGTGGGAGATTGTTAGTTATATGTATTCCCTAGAAGCCATTACTATATATACGATGTAGATTGTAGTGGATGCTTGGACATATATAGGTAGGACTTTCTTGCTCAACATGATAGTATGCTATCTGGTTGCACTTTATCTTAACATGTACTCTGATTGTCTCTATGTTACATGTTGAGAAATCCCTTAGGATGAGTACATGACTACCAGGACAATGATGCAGATCATACTAGTGGGGACAGTGTAGTCGTTAAGTATATCCTTCAAATGTTCCTAGTCGTAGGAGTACCGAGACAGGGCATCGATACTCCAGAGTAGACTAGCATATGCGCTTCTTGACCCATATGTTGGGCGATGGATGATCCCATATTCATTGGTGTTTGACATCAGAGAAGGTATACGGGTGCTCAGTGAAGACTAGGTACAATGGACGGACTCGCCGAGAACTCCCAGATGGTATTATACCTCACGTCAGATTGCAGTTCTCTGGTGACACTGGTACAGGTTAGTCTGTAGACCCGAGATCGTCATAGAGTCTTGTGTGACTCCCACTATGCTTTGATTTCTAGCTTACCATGTCCATTAGGGCGTGAAAAACGGTGACTTTTGGGTACATTCCCGAATCACATGGAGGCAATGAGCGATAGGAGGGGTTTCGTCTCTCCCGGTATAGGGAGTTGATGTTGCGCTGTGTTCGATTGGCTATAACTGGAAATCCCTGGCCAGGGTTGCTGAGATTTACTGGTAAGTGTTATCAGTAGTTTCTCGAACTGTTATGGACCTCATATCAACACGACTTATCAAGCTACTGGGGTCTGACGTTTACCACCCCTAGGCGAGATATGCGACATATCAGGCGAAGAGACCGGACTGTATGGGAGTGTTACTGATTGGATTCGCTGGAGAATATACAGGCTTCCTTGTTGATCTTCTGATCGCTGAATACCTAGGTGGCTGTTACGTTTAGCCGACCGCTTGCAGCTTATGGGTGTTTGATATGATCATCACCCACTGCCGGCGTATTGACGATTCTTTAAAGTCCTACACAGAGGTTCCTGGCTCGGGCAAAATGGAGTAGCAGCACATATGTGATATGTGCGGGACCGAGAATAATACGTGTATGTGATACCGTACAAGAATCTCGCGATATGTGATATCGGCCGGGTATATGTGATATAACCGGGTCATCGGATCAAGTGTTGATTCGATGAACTGATACAGATTATATTAGTCGGTTATTTGTGAAATAGCCGAATTATCGGATCAAGTGTTGATTCGATAATTTAATGTATAATTATATATATTTGATATATTATATTACATTAACTAATATTAGCTCACTTAAAGATTCTTTTTCTCACTCAGGTAATACATTGATATATATGTGATATATGTTAATTGTATTATTTTATTTTGTTACAATAAATATTGTATATGTGATATATAATATTGTAACATGTTATGGTTATAAATGCAACATGATTTGTGGAGTTTAAATATGGTTAGGGTTTGGATTAGGGTTAAACTTTCATGAAGCTTACAAGAAGCTTCTTGAAGCTTTGACTTTGACCTTGATATTTTGTGATATTTTGCAAAGATATTTCTTTAATCCAATCCAACCCTTTAACCATAGTTAATTCTCTACATGGGTTAAGTCTTCATACTTAACCCATGGTTGCATTTCTAACCTCACTTGATTCATTATTCATCACAAATGGTTTTGCTTCTTCTTCTTCTTCCTCTTTGATAAAAAGCTTTCTAGCTTTTTCAAAAGTGATGAAAATGAGTGAGATAAAGAAAACAAATGAGAGCTAAATTCCTACTTCATCATACTCATCTATTCTAGCCACTTAGATTAGGGTGTTTGCTTTGCTAATACTTGATTAGTGAAGCAAAAGCTTAGGCTTGAGTTTCTTCAAAGTAGATCATCTTTGTTATCGAAGATCGGAAGCAAGCTTGCATCTTTCTCTTCATGGAGCATCTCTTGAGTCCGGGTACTCGATAATCTCAGCGAAAGGACCTTAACACGGAGCTTTAGAAGTGAAGGAACGGACTACAAAGGTTGTAATCCGTAACTCTTAGAAGTAAAGTTGTTTACTTGCTATTTGTTTCGCCTAATCTTGGTTAGGGTTGTTCGGCACGTCTAAATTTTAAATCGGGCTTGGTTGATGCCTTATAGATCTTTGTGACAGTGCCTAATAACCCTACACTAATTACCCTAGGTTAACATGCACATGTGTGTGCAAGCCCAAAATAAATAATAATAAAATATTAATTAATTTTTATAAAATATTTGAAAACTATTTTGGTAAACTTTTTACTAAAAATCCGCATTATCGCTTAGTTAACACTAATCGCACTCTAAGGTGTTACATAGGCATTCCGACATTCATATCAATATATACATACATACATTCATGCATACATATAAAAGAAAAGGGTTTAATAAATGAGCTAATGGTCATTGATATTAAATCAATACTTGATTTAATAATCCAGTCATATCACATACGACTGACCAATAGAAAACGCCAGATTAAAATACAGTATCATATACGCGCATTTAATCAAGCTCCCTAGCATATCCCCATATGCACCCCACATCATTTTGCCTGAGCTAGGAAACCCCTCTGTGGGACTCTAAGACTCGTCAATGCGCTAGCAGTAGATAGTGATCATATCACATACCCATAAACTGTCAGCGGCACTAGCTGTACGTAACGGCTCCCAGGTATTGAGCGAACAAAAGAAAAACAAGCAAACCATTCAAAACTTCTGTCGAGCCAACTGGCAACACTTACCATACATTCCGGTCTCTTTGTCAGATATACTGCATATCGAGTCTAGGGATGGTATCGTCGACCCCAACAACTCAATAAGTCATGCCTGCATATGGCCTATAACAAATCGAGAAACTACTGATAACACTTATCAGTAAACCTCATTAGCCCTGGCCAGGGACTTCCTGTTATAGCCAATCGAGCATAGCGTAACATCAACCCCCAATACAGGGAGAGACGAAACCCCTCCTATCGCTCATTGCCTCCATGTGCCTCGAGACTGTACCCAAAAGCCACCTGTTTGCATGACTCAGTAGAGCCGTGGTAGGGTGGAAATCAAAGTACAATGGGAGCACACACAAGACACTATGACGATCTTGGGTGTACAGACAAACATGTACCAGTGTCACCTGAGAACTGCTATCCGACGATAGATATAATACCATATAGGAGTTCTCGGCGAGTCTGTTTAGTGTACCCTGTCTCCACTGAGCACTCGTATACAATCATTGATGTCAAACACCAATGGATATGGGATTATCCTGTAACGTTCTGAAAATTTGATTAGGTTAATTGTGTATTAATTAGTGATAATATGTGTTTTCCGTAAAAACCATGACATAATTATTTTTCAACATAGACTTAAAGATACCTATTCTAGCTATATAATTGCTAGTATTTGGTATTTAATTGGTCACTTGCAAATTCTAGTTTACTTAAATAATTTTCTTAATTAATTATTTTAAATATTATTTCAAGCTTTCAATTATACATTTAATTAGTGATAATTACAAATTAGAATGGGTTAATACAAGTTTAGTGCACCATGACAACTTAACACAAATTGTAACATGTTGTTTTTAGAAGTGAAATGTTGACCCATGGTTTTAGAATTTTCAAAGAAAACTTAAATAGAAAATAAAATTATTTTGAATAGAATAAAGAGGTATGGTACATATTATAATAGGTAAGGGTTGATCTTGACTTGAACACACACTCACTCACTCACACACACACACCCATTGTTCTCAGCCAGAACAGCCCCCCCTCCACTTCTTCTTCATCTCATTTGCAAAACTCTCATTTCTTCATCTCAAATTCTACAAATTTAACTCTAATTCCAATTAAAAATTTATCACAAGCGTTTCTTGTTCAAAACCAAGCTTGGATCTTAATACAAGTAAGCATTTTGAGTAGCTAAAGTTAGCAAGTGGGCATTTTGGTGGCAAAGCTAGCAAACTTGATCTCAAAATGTGAGGTATAAATCCTAACCCTATGGTTAAATTGTTGCTAAATTACTTTAATCTAATTTAATTAGGTGTTTAAATATGGTTTTAATTTCTAGATTTAGCTTTCAAGAGAAGGGTTGGGATCAAGTTAGGGTTTTTATCATTTGAATATGGTTACAATGTGTTATTTAACATGTTAAGACTTGAAAAATCTAAGCTAGTTGTTAAATTGCTAATTGTTACTTTTAAATTATCTTAATTATATAATTTTGCAAACTAAGTTTATAATTAGTGTGTAAATAAGTGAAATTAAAATATAGTTAGTAATTGTGTGGCCTAATTATGATATTAAGTGAACATTGTGGCCACTAGTTTTGTTAAAACATCTAGATTTGAGCTAAAATGGTAAATTGATGCTTACTAGGTTTTGGGGATAAATCGATTTTAATTAAGTTTGAGGTTTTGTTGATATACAACCTATTTCCTAATGTATTTAGTGTGTTATGAATGCACGATTGGTGAGATAGGTTTTTAGGCTTGATAGTTGCCACGTATAGCGACCCTAGTTGTGGTTTGTGGCGTTGTCGCGAATGCGTTTTGTACACCAAGTGCCTGCGCGACTAGTTAGAGCGCGTGGTTGATTTGTATCATTTGTGTCCGCAACTATTCATATATCTATCCTCTTTTTGACTTGTGCGGGCTTCTAGGATCGGGTGCAGAGGCGTCGGATGTGGCGCGGGAAAGCAAGGCCGAGATCAGATCAGATTAGCCGAGGCATCCCGGTGAGTAGATATACACATCTACGGGGGGATGGTCTGGATAGCGCGAGGCGCCCGATAATTAGGAATGATGAGTAGTTCTTGCATCTATATGCGTAGTCTCAAATCATCCATATCATGGCATATTCATATTCTTAATTATGATGTTATTCATTAGGACACTTGCACCATTACCATTGGTTCATGCCGCACGTGCACTATTCATGCGAGCACACACGCCTTCGGTAATTGCTATGTCACGAACACTATAGAACTTGCGTAAAATCAATATTTGTGCATTTCATCATGTATTATATGTAGATTGTTAGTCATCTGCCTCATCGCATCATCATTCATACATAGTTTTCTAGCCATACCTCGCATTGCATGTTATTGATATTTTGGACATCCATTATTACCGCCATGTTTATATATTGTGATTTTTCTTGGGGATTTCAGTATTTATGAGATTTCTGGATTTTGGGGGAAACCGCAAGAATTTTATAAACTCACTATCTTTTAAATTACAAGTTGCGGTTTTTCTCGTGATATGATGACATGGGCCGATCCGGACTGACGAAGCCCGAGATAGTTTGGCGCGGCGGATATCTGTAGGATACAGACCATGGTCGTGATATGATGAAATGAGCCGATCCGGACTGACGGAGCCTGAGATAGTTTGGCGCGGAGGATATCTGTAGGATACCGACCGTGGTCGTGATATGATGATATGGGCCGATCCGGACTGATGGAGCTCGAGATAGTTTGGCGCGGCGGATATCTGTAGGATACTGACCGCGGTCATGATATGATGATATGGGCCGATCCGGACTGACGGAGCCCGAGATAGTTTGGCGCACCAGATATATGTAGGATACCGACCGTGGTCGTGATATGATGATATGGGCCGATCCGGACTGACGGAGCCCGGGATATTAAGGATTTTTTGTCGATACTTGACACAGATTTTCTGTTGATTTCACTGATGATATTCCAGTTTTTATTATACAAGAGGTTTTTCTAAGATAAGAATAAAGATTTTCTCATATCAGACATGTTCAGGTTTCGTATTTGATTATGCATTCATGTTGCATTCATGCTAGTACATCGTATCATATTAGTATATGTAGGCGGTGACGCATTTGCATGCATGCTTACGATAGCCTTATTAGATGTTACTTACTACTCACAAGTTGGCAACTCACCCCTGTTGTGCCACAGTATCTTGCAAGTCTAACCCGTCAGCACAGTAGCGGCGGGCGTACTTCCTCATTTTGTTCCTTTTGCTTAGACTTGCGGCTTTGCTTGTAGGTGGGTTGCAAGGATACTTTTATTCCATCTTGTATTATTATTTGTATCTAGTGTACTCCATCTTCCCTTATATATTTAACTAGACGGTGAGACTCGTGAGACTTGTATTTGTGGTGTTTGGTGTCGATGCTCACTTGAGCCGACGTGGTATTTTCTTATTTCTTGCTTTCAGATGCTTATTTCGCACTTTTAATATACATACTGCATGTGGTTGTGATTCTTCCTTTGGCGAAGAGCTAGCTCCCGCTTGGGGATGCCCTTATTCATTACTGTAGGGTTCCTAGGCACTCATACAAGGGTCTATAAGGCATCAACCATGCCCGGATAAAAATTTAGACGTGCCGAACAACCCAAAGATGGGATCTTTGCTAGATTATTAAGGTTTAACATGCAAGTAAACATCTTTACAGCTAAGAGTGAGGGATTACAACCTTTGTAGTCCGCTCCTTCGCTTCATAAGCTCCGAGTAGAAGTCCCTTCGCCGCGATCCATGATCTCCCGGACTCAAGAGAGGCTCCACAACCCGAATGATCCATGCTAGCTTGTAGTCTTCCTTTTCTCCGATGATCTACCTCGAAATTTCTATAACTCAAGCTCTCTCTCTTTAATGAGGTGAACACCCTAATCTAATTGGCTAGATTATATGAGGATGATGAAGTAGTATTTATGCTCTCTTTTATTATCAAATTCTCACACTAAATCATCACATAAAGAAAACCCAGAAAGTTTTCTCAAAGCTCAAGGAAGAAGAAGAAGAAGGAAATTCCTTTTGTGATGAATAATGAAATTGAAGTGATAATTACAAATGCAACCATAGTTGATAATGAGTAGGCTAACCCATGTAGAGATTTAACCTAGGATGAAGGGTTTGGGTTGGGTTAACAATGAGTCACTAAAATATCAAGCATAATATCTTAGCTCAAAACAAAAGAAAACCTTCTAAAAGGTTCATGAAAGAACTAACCCAAATCAAACCATAACTAGGTTTAATATCCACAAAACATGTTGCATTAGTAATCATATCATGTTACAATAATATATATCACATATATATTATATATTTGTAACAAAAGAAAATAATACAATTAATATATATCGCATATATATCAATGTATTATCCGGGGAGAAAATGAAATAATAAAGAGAGCCAATATTAGATAATGTAATGTAATATATCACATATATAATTATACATTAAATTATGGAATCAACACATGATCCGACAATCCGGCAATATCGAATATAACCGACTAATATATCATGTACCGATTCATCGAATCAACACTTGATCCGATGACCCGGCTCATATCAAAATATCGCGAGAATATAATACGGTATCTCATATCACATTATCCTCGGTCCTGCACATATCACATATATGCTCCTACTCCGTTTTGCCTGAGTCAAGAAACCTCTGTGTAGGACTCTAAAGAATCGTCAATACGCCGGTAGCAGGTGATGATCATATCAAACACCCACAAGCTGCAAGCGGTCAGCTAAACGTAATAGCCACCCAGGTATTGAGCGATCAGAAGATCAACAAGCAAGCCTGTACATTCTCCTGGGAATCCAATCGGTAACACTCTCGTACAGTCCGGTCTCTTCGTCTGATATGTCGCATATCTAGTCTAGGAGTGGTATACGTCAGACCCCAGTAACCGATAAGTCGTGTCGATGTGTGGCTCATAACAGGTCGAGAACCTACTGATAACACTTACTAGTAGTACTCAATATCCGCCCTGGCCAGGGACTTCCAGTTATAGCCAATCGAACACAACACAACATCAACTCCCTATACCGGGAAAGACGAATCCCCTCCTATCGCTCATTGCCTCTATGTGATTCGGGACTGTACCCAAAAGCCACCGTTTTGCACGCCCTCTTGGACGTGGTAAGGTAGAAATCAAAGCACGGTGGGAATCACACAAGTCTCTATGACGATCTCGGGTCTACAGACTAACCTGTACCAGTGTCACCGGAGAACTGCTATCTGACGTGAGGCATATTACCATCTAGGAGTTCTCGGCGAGTCCGTCCAGTGTACCCAGTCTCCACTGAGCACCCGTACACCATCCTTGATGTCAAACACCGATGGATATGGGATCATCCATCGCCCATCATATGGGTCAAGATGCGTATACGCTAGTCCACTTTGGTGTATCGATGCCCTGTCTCGACACACCCTCGACGAGGAATAGTTATAGGATGTACTCATCGACTACCATGGCCCCCACTAGAATGATCTCATCATAGTCCCAGTAGTCGAGTACATATCCTAAGGGCTTTATCAACATGTGAGAGTAAGACAGTAAACTAATATAAGTCAACATGTTAAGATAAAGTGAAACCAAATAGCATACTATCATGACGAGCAAGAAAGTCCTCTCTATATATATCCAAGCATCCATTATAATATACATCATATGTACAACAATGGCCTCTAGGGCATATATATAACTAACAATCTCCCACTTGCACTAAGGCCAGCTGTTGTAGTATCTCATACCTAGCATCCCGAATAATCTCTCAAACTGTATCTAGGGAATGGACTTCGTGAGTGGATCCGCAGTGTTGTCTTTCGTATCAACTCTCCTGACCTCGATCTCCCGGCGATCAACTATCTCCCTGATCAGGTGATACCGCCTCAGAATATGTCTGGACTTCTGATGGGACCTGGATTCCTTGGCCAAAGCCACAGCTCCATTGTTATCGCAATACAAAGGTATTGGATGCTCAATGGATGGAACCACACCAAGTTCACTAATGAACTTCTTTATCCAGACAGCCTCTTTGGCAGCATCGTTGGCAGCGATGTATTCAGCCTCCATCATCGAGTCTGCAACGGTATCCTGTTTGGAACTCTTCCAACACACCGTCCCTCCATTGAGGGTAAAGATAAATCCCGAGTGCGACTTAGAGTCGTCCTTATCACTTTGGAAGCTCGAATCGGTAAAGGACTCCACCTGGAGTTCTCCGTTACCATACACCAAGAACATCTCTTTTGTCCTTCGCAAGTACTTGAGAATGTTCTTCACAGCTATCCAGTGACTCTCTCTTGGATCTGCTTGATACCTACTCACTAAACTTAGTGAGTATGCTACATTGGGTCTGGTACATAGCATCGCATACATGATAGAGCCTACTGCCAAAGCATAGGGTATCCCTTGCATGCGAGCTCTCTCCAAATCAGTCTTGGGAGACATCTCTTTGGAGAGAGTGAGTCCAGAGATCGTGGGTTGGTTCCCACGCTTGGATTCTTCCATACTAAACCTCTTTAGTATGGTGTCAATGTACCTGGATTGGGACAATCCCAGTATCCGTTTAGATCTATCTCTATAGATCATAATTCCCAATATGCAGGAGGCATCACCTAGATCTTTCATTGAGAATCTTTGTGATAAAAAGAACTTGACTGATTGTAGCATAGGAACATCATTTCCTATCAAGAGTATGTCATCGACGTACAATACGAGGAAGACAACCTTACTCTCTGCAACTTTCTTATAAATACAAGGTTCATCTACGTTTTTGATGAAGTCAAACACTTTGACTACAACATCAAAGCAGATGTTCCAACTCCGCGATGCTTGCTTTAACCATAGATGGATCTAAGCAGTTTGCACACTTTTCCGCTACTCCCACTATCTACGAAGCCCTCTGGCTGAGTCATATACACGCACTCTTCTAAATCACCGTTTAGAAAGGTGATCTTAACATCCATTTGTCAGATTTTGTAGTCATGGTATGTAGCAATGGCAAGTAAGATCCGGATGGACTTAAGCATAGCCACTAGAGAAAAGGTTTCATCATAATCCACACCTGGTCGTTGACGAAAACCCTTTGCAACAAGTCTAGCTTTGAAAGTCTCAACTTTTCCATCTACACCAATTTTCTTTTTAAAGATCCACTTGCTCCCAATGGCTTTTACCCCTTCAGGAGCAACTTCCAAAGTCCATACTTTGTTGGTGTATATGGATTCCATCTCAGATCGCATTGCATCCAGCCACTTCACAGAGTCACTACTCGTGATGGCCTGCTCGAAACTAGTCGGGTCATCATCTTCTATGATGCAATCCTCGCTCCCACCATCAATGAGAAAACCGTAGTATCTCTCAGGTGGATGAGAAACCCTGCTAGATCGGCAGAGAGGCTAGGGTTCGTCGGGAACTACTGAATCTTCTGGTTCCACTAAATTTTCAGTTGCAGTTTGTGTCGCTGGAACCTCTTCCAGCTCTACCTCTTTGCCACTAATTTCTTTTGCAAGAAATTCCTTTTCTAAAAAGGTGGCATATTGAGAAACAAACACTTTTTGTTCCTCAGCGTGGTAGAAAATATATCCTTGAGAATTCTTTAGATATCTCACAAACTTGCAAAGAACTGATCGCGCCTCGAGTTTGTCCGGATTTTACCTTTTGACATAGGCCGGATAACCCCATATCTTAAATCTTTTAAAATATGGTCTCATTCCCCTCCATATCTCATATGGGGTTGAAGGCACTGATTTAGATGGAACTTGATTTAATAGGTATGCCGTTGTTTCAAGCGCATAACCCCAAAAGGAAATAGGTAACTCAGCGGTGCTCATCATAGAGCGCACCATATCTAATAGGGTGCGATTCCTCCGCTCTGATACACCGTTGTGCTGTGGTGTATAAGGACGAGTAAGCTGAGAGAGAATCCCATTCTTTTTTAGATAATCCAGAAAATCATTGCTCAAGTATTATCGTCCTCGATCAGATCGAAGGATTTTAATACTTTTGCCCATTTAGTTCTCTACTTCGTGCTTATATTCTCTGGATTTCTCAAAAGCTTCAGACTTGTGTTTCATCAGGAACACATGTCCGTATCTAGAGAGATCGTCAGTGAATGTAATGAAGTAAGAAGAACCGTTCCTGGCATGTGTAGACATGGGTCCGCATACATCACTATGTATCAGTCCTAAGAGTTCCGTAACTCTTTCTCCGTGTCCACTAAACGGAGTTTTGGTCATTTTTCCTTTGAGACATGAATGGAAAGTATCATAAGATGATAATTCGAACGGATTCAAATATCCATCCTTATGTAACTTAGCTAGTCGTGTCGCATTGATATGACCAAGTCTACAATGCCATAAGTAGAATTCGTTCATTTCTGAACTTTTCCTCTTATTTGTGTTTTGTATATTAAGGACTGTATTTTGATTGAGAATGAATATGCCATTATGTAACGAGCCTGATCCAATCAACTTTTGATTTAGGAAGATGTTCATAACATTATCATGTACTACAAAATTATATCCTTCTTTACTTAATAAAGAAACTGATATAATGTTGCACATCATGTTCGGTATATAATAGCACTCATTCAGAATCAGTGTATTACTACTTGGTAATAGAAGGTGATATTCGCCAACAGTTTTGGCTGCAATACTTGCACCATTCCCTACTTGTACGGAATGATCACCTTTTCCCAGTTCTCTACCTTTACGTAGCCCACGTAACAATTTACATATGTGGGATCCTGATCCGGTATCTAATACCCAGGACGTAGGGTGAACTGAGAAACAGTTCTCAATAACTAACACACCCGAAGAAGATGCATCAGCATGCATGTTCTTTGTTTGGGCGGTATGAGAATCCAGACATTCTCCTTTTTCCTGCTCGGTCTTATAACTCTTCTAAGAAAGAACGGGACCAACGATCCCCTGCTCAGTATAATAAGCGGGTTCAGTCAATACATCCATATTATTATCTTGATTAAGTCCTGACATGGTCGCTACCTGGAGAGAGAGAGAAGGAAATACTTTAGCGTATGCTCTTGCAAGATTAGATTGGTTATTATCTTATCTAATCAGGATGTCCCCCATTGTTTTTATCAAATCTTCCTTCAAACCCTAAAAGGTAAGATTAGCCGGGATTAATTACACCCTACAATTTCGTCAATCTTTCAGCCAGATTAATGTTGGTACTTGAGGGAGGTTTCTCGTGCTTTCGCACGGACCTAATTAAAATAAACCTCGTCTTCCCAGAGGCATAACCCCGTTAACACCTTTCTAGACACCTACTTGATCGGCTAATTATCCTTTGTAAAACTCTCACAGGAGTAACTCTTACTCGTAGTAGGTATCAGGATCCATCTATCTCATAGAAGGTATGCAATCTCATTGCAATTTTCAATATTTTGAAATTCCCGATAATACTTTTACCCCTAGAAACTCATGACCTTAACATGGTCAACAAATCATAAGCGCTAGCCAAGTTCAACCCGTCATTTCCCGATTGAATTAAACCCACTCGTACGACCCTTAACATGGTCAACAAAGTCGTACGACTATCCTAATCCAATCACATCACATGTTTTAGCAGATAAGCACTAATTAGCTACCGCACACTACGCCTTAACATGGTCAACAAACGTAGTACGAATACTAAGTAGTACTTATCTGAAATGACGGAGGGCTACGCAGGTTTTTAAGAAAACCATGAGTGTAATGAACTTGATATCGCCGAAGAATCGAGTGATTTTTGAAAAGGAGTGTTTTTCAGGCTTTTCTAGTTTCGCTAAAGAGGTCACTCCCAGTGAAGGGATCTCGGATCTTTCCCCATCGAATAAGGTGCAGGATATATCATATATACCGCTGTGCAAAGCAAGAACTATTTAAGCTGTCAAAAACTAAACCGCGAGTTTGTAGCATCTGCCAGTTTCGCTAAAGAGGTCACTCCCAGTGAAGGGATCTCGGCTCTTTCCTCATCGAATAAGGTGCAGGGTATATCATATATACCGCTATGCAAAGCAAAACTGTAGCTACCCTTTTTATAAAGTTTTGATTCTACAACATCTTTTAGGTTTCTTTTCTTTTATTAATCTCATTAATATATCCCATCAGCTTATGCTTCCTAAGCATCACAGTAGAAACGAAAGCAGTAATATTTATATATCAGCATATATATATAGTATAAGCATTCGTCTCAGGCAGTAATATGATCTCATCACAGAACATTGCAGCAGAAGAACATATATGAAATATTGGATATAATAGGATGTCCGTGTTTTAATACGAGCCTGTATAAAACACGGATTCCGCGGTCGCGATGAATAGCCAAACCCACATCCTTAGACCCCTACGAGAGCGGCAAACAACACTGCCAATTCTAGGGTTAGGAGACCCGGTCTCGACTCCTCGACATGGCCTCCCACTGGACCCTAGAACCTGGTTACTTGTGTTCTCCTCCTTGGGTCTACCTAATGCGGAAAGGTAAATAATATACACTGGTGACATCAACCTCATCCCGGAAGTGCCCTAATAAAAGAATATTACATACATATGAATTTTACATGAATGAAAATAATAACCTTCATCTCACATAAAACCCCCGGCTATTCAGAACACGACGATCCAATATAACATATCACAGCAACACATAATATCTCATATCATCAACGTAAGTAAGTATGCATACACCGATCTTCGTTGATGTATAGCAACGAAAACCGGCAATACAACTACATACTACACTTACGGTCACAGAAAAAAAGTGTAAAACTACAACATTTGGAATCCACAATCTCTTTAGACATCGTAAATCCGAAATATCACATACTTCGCATTTCATACCTAACTAAATGAATTCCACATATTGTATCACATTCCAGATAAATAGACAGTATTAAACTTTCTGATCGAATAATCAAATACCCAAGATTTCCTAAATAGCTAAACACTTGAGCGGAGTTCAAAAATTCCAAGAATATGTCACAGTACCAATGGTCCAGCGGTAGAAGGGTCAAACCAACGCCTCACATGTGGCAACGCCGTACTGCCCCAAACCCTAAGGTTTAGAGACGGTTCAGACGGTCACATAATCGAGTTAAGGTTTGTGTTCTTCTAGAGAGTCCGCCGTGTTACTTGCACGTTTTTCCGAAAGATTTAAACTCAAGAAAAATTCAACACTTAAAAGTTTTTCGTGCCGGGAAAAAGTGAGTTAATGATATCCGTTCGAACATTTTAACAGTTTCTAAAATCTCCGGAAAACAAAACGAAATTAAATTTTCTGATCGAATCAACGAATACAAAATAATCCCCAGAACACTCAACACTTGAGTAAGATTAAAAATACCCAGAATCATGTACAAGTACCTACGGATGTACTGTGCCAAAAATCTAACCCTAATTCTACAGTGCCGCCGCGGAACCGCAGCGCAAGGCATGGTTCTGCCGTGGTTCCGCGGCGCTTTAGTAGAATTTGGGTGCCGTTTTTCACAGTATCTCTTATAATTCCCTGCTGATATTTTTGAGTATTTTTAATGCAGAAAAAATCACATTTTTACAAAATTTCCAGAGAGGGGGTCAATTTCGATGTTCCGGGTTCGATCGGATTTTAACTTCGTATACACTTCGCCTAATGCTCTAGCAGGGCTCTGATACTACTGTAGGGTTCCTAGGCACTCATACAAGGGTCTATAAGGCATCAACCATGCCCGGATAAAAATTTAGACGTGCCGAACAACCCAAAGCCGGGATCTTTGCTAGATTATTAGGGTTTAACATGCAAGTAAATATCTTTACAACTAAGAATGAGGGATTACAACCTTTGTAGTCCGCTCCTTCGCTTCATAAGCTCTGAGTAGAAGTCCCTTCGCCGTGATCCACGATCTCCCGGACTCAAGAGAGGCTCCATAACCCGAATGATCCATGCTAGCTTATAGTCTTCCTTTTCTCCGATGATCTACCTCGAAGTTTCTATAACTCAAGCTCTCTCTCTCTCTCTAATGAGGTGAACACCCTAATCTAATTGGCTAGATTAGATGAGGATGATGAAGTAGTATTTATGCTCTCTTTTATTATCAAATTCTCACACTAAATCATCACATAAAGAAAACCTAGAAAGCTTTCTCAAAGCTCAAGGAAGAAGAAGAAGAAGAAGGAAATTCCTTTTGTGATGAATAATGAAATTGAAGTGATAATTACAAATGCAACCATAGTTGATAATGAGCAGGCTAACCCATGTAGAGATTTAACCTAGGGTGAAGGGTTTGGGTTGGGTTAACAATGAGTCACTAAAATATCAAGCATAATATCTTAGCTCAAAACAAAAGAAAACCTTCTAGAAGGTTCATGAAAGAACTAACCCAAATCAAACCCTAACTAGGTTTAATCTCCACAAAATATGTTGCATTAGTAATCATATCATGTTACAATAATATATATCACATATATATTATATATTTGTAACAAAAGATAATAATACAATTAATATATATCGTATATATATCAATGTATTATCCGGTGAGAAAATGAAATAATAAAGCGAGCCAATATTAGATAATGTAATGTAATATATCACATATATAATTATACATTAAATTATCGAATCAACACTTGATACGACAATCCGGCTATATCGAATATAACCGACTAATATATCATGTACCGATTCATCGAATCAACACTTGATCCGATGACCCGGCTCATATCAAAATATCGCGAGAATATAATACGGTATCTCATATCGCATTATCCTCGGTCCTGCACATATCGCATATGTGCTCCTACTCCGTTTTGCCTGAGTCAAGAAACCTCTGTGTAGGACTCTAAAGAATCGTCAATACGCCGGTAGCAGGTGATGATCATATCAAACACTCACAAGCTGCAAGCGGTCAGCTAAATGTAACAGCCACCCAGGTATTGAGCGATTAGAAGATCAACAAGCAAGCCTATAAATTCTCCTGTGAATCCAATCAGTAACACTCTCGTACAGTCCGGTCTCTTCGTTTGATATGTCGCATATCTAGTCTAGGGGTGGTATACGTCAGACCCCAGTAACCGATAAGTTTTGTCGATGTGTGGCTCATAACAGGTCGAGAACCTACTGATAACACTTACTAGTAGTACACAATATCCGCCCTGACCAGGGACTTCCAGTTATAGCCAATCGAACACAGCACAACATCAACTCCCTATACCGGGAGAGACGAATCCCCTCCTATCGCTCATTACCTCCATGTGATTCGGGACTGTACCCAAAAGCCACCGTTTTGCACGTCATCTTAGACGTGGTAAGGTGGAAATCAAAGCACAGTGGGAATCACACAAGTCTCTATGACGATCTCGGGTCTACAGACTAACCTGTACCAATATCACCGGAGAACTGCCATCTGACGTAAGGCATATTACCATCTGGGAGTTCTCGGCGAGTCCGTCCAGTGTACCCAGTCTCCACTGAGCACCCGTACACCATCCTTGATGTCAAACACCGATGGATATGGGATCATCCATCGCCCATCATATGGGTCAAGATGCGTATACTCTAGTCTACTCTGGTGTATCGATGCACTGTCTCGACACACCCTCGACTAAGAACAGTTATAGGATGTACTCATCGACTACCGTGGCCCCCACTAGTATGTTCTCATCATTGTCCCAGTAGTCGAGTACATATCCTAAGGGCTTTATCAACATGTGAGAGTAAGACGGTAAACTAATATAAGTCAACATGTTAAGATAAAGTGAAACCAAATAGCATACTATCATGACGAGCAAGAAAGTCCTCTCTATATATATCCAAGCATCCATTATAATATACATCATATGTACAACAATGGCCTCTAGGGCATATATATAACTAATAATTATTTTAATGTATTTTCATATGTTGTACCCGTTTGGGGGCTAGTATTTACAAAAGAGACTCTGCCGAAATTTTCGGAAAATTTTGATGTTTTTTTAAAAATGTTTAATGCGACTTATTTGGTTAAAATCGCTTTCTTTAAATAAGTTTTCCTTCACTATATTTCTTTAAATGATTTAGATTTCTGGGCTTTGGCTTACTTAGATTACATACGCCTTGAGACGTTTCGTAATTTAAGTGCCAGTCACGTTCCGTACCTTCGGGTCGTGAAAAAGTTGGTATCAGAGCGATAGGTTTTACCTTTCTGAGTGTAGGATGACCTTTGGTAGATAGAGTAGGTGACTTAAGCAGAGTGATGTAGCGTGTGTATGTTCCGTGACATACTTACAATACGGTACTCCGCCTAAGTAACTTAGGATACATATGTATTTGCTTGTACTACCTTCCTTGATTTCGGAAATCCTTTGATTCGATCGCAATGTTCTTGGATTGATGATAAAATTGAATCCTGGGTCTCGACCAGTGATTCGATTGATGATTTATCGATCCTGTTTCTTATTCCAACCACTATGCCGCTGGAGACTACGAGGGCCAGAGGGCTGCCGCCAGGGATGAGATTAGAGCAGGATCGTCTAAGATGAGAACCGATCAGGGTGGTACGCCTACCCCTCAGGGACAAAGTGATCCACTTTTTCCAGGCCAGATAGCTAGGCTGGAGTCGAGTATTCAGGACTGGTGATAGATGGTTGGATTGTTAGTTGAGATTAGCCGAGCTCTGAGAGCCGATGATGTCCCTCCTACTACGGGGACTGTGATTGTACCTGCTGCTCAGGCAGCTGTTTCTGTTGTTACCAAGATTATTTCCATATCCTTATAGGAGTTTTTGAGGCTGAAGCCTCTAGCTTTTACAGGCACAGATGCAGTGAAAGATCCATAGACAATCTTTGACAGGATGATTAGGAATTGTCGTTCACAGAGATGTTTTGACGAGATATGGATTGAGCTTGCGAGTTTTCGTATAGAGAGGTCTTGCTCAGACGTGGTGCGAGTCAATTGAGTAAGGCCGAGCTGCAGACCTACTTCCTAGGACTTGGGAGGAGTTCACAGCTGTATTTCTTGCTCGTTTCCTTTCGGAGAGCGTTCAAAATGCCCGAGCTCGTAGTTTCGAGTCTTTGCGTAAGAATTCGGGGATGACAGTGTCAAAGTATGACATTCAGTTTACTTAGTGGTCCGATATACTCCTTACCAGATGGACACTGAAGAGAAACGGATAAAGAGGTTTGTATGGAGATTGGATATGCAGTTATTTCTTGCCATCGGCACCCAGCATTTTGACACTTATGCAGCCACGATGGATGCAGCCTTACTGCTAGAGGAGTGCATTTCTGAGATTTCGGTCGTTTTTGGATCGAAGCGGATTCGTACAGTGAGATTTCGGTCGTTTTTGGATCGAAGCGGATTCGTACCGGTATGCCAGCTCAGAGGCGGTTAGGAAGACGTTGTGACAGGTGTCCTTTCGGTGTTTTCTTCCGATGCGTATTTCTTTCTGGTGTTGTTTGAAATGGTATCCACATATTTTGTATCAAAGTTTAGCCGATAGTAGTCCTTGTTAAATCAGCCGCTTGTTGTGATTTCTTTCGTAGGCTAATATTTTGTCGCTCGATATGTTTCTCATTCGTGTTTGTTTTGTTCGCATCGGAGATAGAGATTCTTCTGTCAATTGATTTTTCTCGATATGTTAGACCTTGACGTTATTCTGAGCATGAATTGGTTAGCCACGTGTTATGCATCCGTGGACTGCTGTGAGAAGGCAGTCAGATTTATTTTTCCGGGTAAGCCAGTTCTTGTTTGTTTTCGGGGAGACCGTAGCGTCGCCTTTCCCAGTTTGATTTCTTCTTTTCGCGCTAGTCAGCTTTTGAGAAAAAGGATGTCAGGAATTCTTGGCGTATGTTTGTGATGTTAGAGCCGCAGAGGTCCCGTTGGACCAGGTCCCTATTGGGAGAAAGTTTCCAAATGTTTTCCTGACAAGTTGCTTGGTTTGTCGCAAGAGCGCGATATTGAGTTCTGCTTTGACTTGATTCCCGGCACGGAGCCTTTTTCTATATCGCCATATCGGATGGACCCGGCAGAGCTTAAAGAACTGAAGGATCAGTTGAAAGATTTGTTGGGCAAAGGGCTTGTTCATCCAAGTGTGTCACTTTGGAAAGCTCATGTCCTATTCTCCAAGAAGAAAGACGGTAGTTGTATTTGTGCATCGATTTTCGTCGGTTGAATTGGGCTACTGTACAGAAAAAAATATCCTTTACCTCGCATCGATGATATATTTGATTAGTTCCAGGGTGCGGGATATTTCTCGAAGATTGATTTGCGATCAGGTTACCATTAGTTGCGGGTTCGAGAGGATGATATTCCGAAAACTGCTTTTCACACGTTACGGGCGTTATGAGTTTTGGTGATGTCGTTCAAGCTCACCAATATCCCAACAGCGTTTATGGATTGGATGAACCGTATATTCAGGCCGTTTCTTGATCAGTTATTATCGTGTTCGTTGATGACATTTTAGTACACTTTTGGAGCCGAGTAGGGCCTGGGCAGTAATTGAGGATTTCGTTGCAGACCTTGAGGGAGCACCAACTATTCGATAAATTATCCACGTGTGTTTTCTGGTTGGATAGTGTGGACTTCTTGGGACACGTAGTTGCGAGAGATGGTAAGTATGGAACCGAAGAAGATCGAGGTCGTTCAGCACTGGCCCAGACCTGTATCAGTGATGGAGGTTCGCAGCATTTTGGGTTTGGCCAGATACTATTGACATTTCATACAGGATTTTTCGCAGATAGCTGAAACATTGATCGGGTTGACCCGGAAGGGAGTTTATTTTCGTTGGACTAAGGTATGCGAGCAGAGCTTTCAGTAGTTGAAGACTCGTTTGATTACGGCGCCAGTATTATCTTTGCCTCTATGATCAGGCGGTTTTGTTGTTTAATGCGATGCTTCTCGGCTGTTGAAGAAGCACGAGCAGAATTATTCCACGCATGACTTAGAAATGGCTGCGGTAGTTTTTACCCTTAAGATTTGGATACACTACTTATATGGCGAGTGGTGCCAGATATTCATGGACCACAAGAGTTTAAAGTACATTTTTTCAGCAGCGAGATCTAAATTTGAGATAGCACAGATGGATAGAGGTAGTGAAAAACTATGACTGCGAGATTCTTTATCGTCCGGGCAAGACGAATGTTGTGGCGGATGCTTTAAGTCGGAGGCCCGAAGGTAGCTTTTCTTGTTTGTGCACAGTTCAAAGACAGTCGACGGCAGATGAGCAGATTCTATGTGACAGCCGAGTACAGTTCGAGTATACGTCGTGTAACATTTCAAAAAAATAAAATATTATTTTTGGGAATTTTTATAATTAATTAATAAATTTTGGGAATATTTTAATAAGGCGGTATAATTAAATACCGATAAATTGGGAAAATTTTGGAAATTTTTAGAAATTACTAAAAAGAGGGTGCTTTATGTGATTTATGCAAATTATGAAATTTTATGATTTATTATACACTATTTTAATGCTAATCGCGATTAAACATCGCTAATCTCGCATTAAGCCGGATTTGTGCACATGACATGCACCGTATCATTTTTCACACTTGTTACATCTTTTCTTTGATGTTTTCTTCTTTTTATCATGCATGGTTCTAAAATTTAAAGAGAAGAAAAGAAAACAAAAGAAAATAAAAAAAATGAAAACAATATTATATTAGGCATGGGCATTCGAGAGAGATAGAAAGTGAGGGGTTGTGTTGACTTGGCCATTTTTTTCCCTCTTCAATTTCTTCAACTCCTTCCTCTCTCCCTCTCACCTTGGCTGCCCCATCTTCATCCCCCTCTTCAACCCTCAAAGCAACCCCAAAATCAACTTAAAACATCATCTCCATTTCACAAAAAGCATGCACAAGCTCCTTGTAATCACTTTGGACCAAGAAAAATCCAATTTTGAAGACTTGAGGCAACTCAAGAAAATTCTTGAGTTGCCAAATTAGGTAACTTCATCATCATTTGTATTGTATTTGATTCACTTTAGTATCCTTGCATGTTTAGAAGTGGTATTGTGATGTTTAGCGAGGTTTGGAAATTCCATGTTAGGGTTTGAGGAATTTTGAATTGGGATTGTGTAATTGAGGTTAGTAGAGGCTATACAACCCCTTTAGTGACAGTATATTAGACTAAACCATAAACTTAAACCCCAAAACATAAACTTAGAAATCCCGATATCGGAGAATTGTGGATTCTGTGAGGGTATATTGACATCTGCTATCACCCAGGACACCTGAAAAATATTTAGCGAAGACTGAGAGATATACAGGCAACCTAGAACCTATACCCAAAACCCGAGACCATATACTCATGTTTAGGCCACAATTTTACTCATTTTGGCCAAAATTTACTGCCTTAGTACTTTGGAATCGTCCCGTGCTTGGTCCATGGCTTCATTTTAGGCAAATTAGAAATACCCCATATGCAGAATTTGCTAATTTCACCTGAAACAAAATGTGGAAGTGTTTTACGAAGTTTCTGAATTCGTTTTGCGGCTTTTAATGATTTGGAATTTAGTATTTGATATTGTGTTTCCGTCGTGTGGCGTTTGAACGCCAACGACTAGGGTTGTTGGTCGGGTTTTGCACGTGAAGTTATAGGTTTTGACCTATGGGCGAAACGTGTGCCATTTTGGTTTTCTGACTTGGTTTTAATACGCGTTTGCGATTATGTATTGGTTGTAGGTACCCCACGTAGACTTCGAGACGACGAGGATGAGCGTGGCGTCATCGACTCCAGCAAGCGAACAGCAAGGTGAGTAGATATATATCTACGGGGGAAGTCGGGTGGATGGCGTATAGCACCCCCGCAGTTCGAAGTATAGTTTGATATATATATATATATATGATATCGTTATGTGAAACATGGATTTTAAAGATAGGTTATAGGGTTCATGGGATGGTGTAGTGTAATTAGAAGTAACTTAGTTTAGCTTCTCAGTCGCGAAACCCTAGATTAGAGATTACACCCACACGCACACATGCACATGCATACATTTTATTACCTGTGCGTATATGAGGATATGTATATATATATATATACACATGGGTATGGGACTATGTATATATATATATATATATATATATACACGTATACATATACATGGATCATGAGGATAGTACTCGGGATGGAGATGAGTCGATGAGATTGGGCTGGATGCCGTGAGATCAGTGATATGGCGTGGTTCATATTATGAGATATGACACGATGTTTAGCGGGTGCTTTAGGCGTGGTGTTTTCATACACACGCAAGCATATACATATATGGTATCAGTATTGTACTAGACTTAGATCGGTACCCTCGGATCATGATATATGATGAAAAGGATACCAGATGAGTAATGAGATAATGTGATATTTGACCCGTGCCCTGATTTGGGATGTCGTACGATGGATTTACCGTATGAGCTATATATTGATGATAGATCTGCACTCTTGACTCGAGGATGTCATATTATATTAGGGTATCGTATGGGATACAGTTGAGGCGGGATCACCGACTATTATATATATATAGGTATCGACTCAGATGTTAGTCGGTTTCCTTATCTTTCGATCAGCATGTTTAGTTTAGTCCGGTAGTTTACTTGTAAATGATAGATTAGACTCAAGTCATACCTATTTCAAAACTAACGAATCGTAAGTATTTTAAAGGCAGACCAAGGGATTCTACGGATATTTCAAAGGACGTATCGTTTCTTAAAAACACCGTAGCCCTTATTTTCAAAACACCACGATTCGTGTTATTTCAAATGGGAAACTGTTAGTTATATATATGCCCTAGAGGCCATTACTATACATAGGATGTATATTGTAGTGGATGCTGGGACATATATAGGGAGGACTTTCTTGCTCGACATGATAGTATGCTATCTGGTTGATCTTTATCTTAACGTGTACACTGATTGTCTCCCTGTTACATGTTGGTAAAGCCCTTAGGATCTGTACTTGACTACCTGGACTATGATGCGGATCATACTAGTGGGGACATGGTAGTCCATAAGTACATCCTTCAAAATCCCTAGTCGAGGGTGTATCGAGACGGGGCATCGATATACCAGAGTAGACTAGCGTGTACCTTCTCGACCCATACAGATGGGCGATGGATGATTCCATATCCATCGGTGTTTGAAATCAGAGATGATATACGGGTGCTCAGTAGAGACTGGGTACACTGGACGGACTCGCCGAGAACTCCTAGATGGTATTATACCTTACGTCAGATAGCAGTTCTCTGGTGA
This sequence comes from Agapanthus africanus, assembly GCA_030015575.1. Lineage (NCBI taxonomy): Eukaryota > Viridiplantae > Streptophyta > Magnoliopsida > Asparagales > Amaryllidaceae > Agapanthus > Agapanthus africanus. The sequence continues at coordinate 85,447,117 of JASDDO010000029.1, forward strand.
CACTGGTACAGAGTAGTCTGTTGACCCGAGATCGTCATAGAGTCTTGTGTGGTTCCCACTGTGCTTTGATTTCCATCTTACCACGTCCAAGAGGGCATGCAAAACGGTAGTTTTTGGGTACAGTCCCGAGTCACATGGAGGCAATGAGCGATAGGAGGGGATTCGTCTCTCCCGGTATAGGGGGTTGATGTTGCGCTGTGTTCGATTGGCTATAACCAGAAATCCCTGGCCAGGGTTGCTGAGATTTACTGGTAGGTGTTACCTGTAGTTTCTCGAATTGTTATAGACCTCATATCGACACGACTTATCGAGCCATTGGGGTCTGACGTTTACCACCCCTAGGCGAGATATGCGACATATCAGACGAACTGACCGGACTGTACGGTAAGTGTTACTGGTTGGATTCACAGGAGTGTGAGCGGGCTTGCTCGTCGATCTTCTGATCGCTCAATACCCGGGTGGCCGTTACGTTTAGCAGACCGCTTGCGGCTTGTGGGTGATTGATATGATCATCACCTGCTGCCGGCGTATTGACGAGTCTTTAGAGTCCTACACAGAGGTTTCCTGGCTCAAACGAAACGAAATAGGTGCGCATATGAGATATGTGCGGGACCGAGAATAATGCGTGTATGTGATACCGTATTCTATTCTCGCGATGAATGTGTCGAATGGTTGTATGCGATATAACCTAGTTATCGAATCAAGGATTGATTCGATAAATCGATACATTGGATATTAGTCGGTTATATGCGATATGACCGGATCGTTAAATCAAGTGTTGATTTAATGATTTAATGTATAATTATATATATATTTGATATATTACTTTGCATTAACTAATATTGGTTCACTTTAAATGGATTTTCTCGCTCGGATGTGCACATTGTATATTCGATATAGTTTTATGCACTTGATTGTATCATGTTTGATGATACATGCTTTTTGGTTAAGTGTAAAGAATTAAACCATGGTTAAGTTGGAAATTAGGGTTTTGTTTTTTCCATTATTTATTTAATTCATTTATTTATTTGTTTGTTTATTTTGGAAAATAAATGGCATAAAGAAATGAAATGGTGGCTCATTTTGGACTTGCATGTTGAAGCTTCATGAAGCTTTGACTAAGTCACCATTTTGTCTCATGCTTAACCCTAACCACTCCACTTAACCCTAGTTGATTCTCTACACTTCACCATGGTTAGATTATGATAAGGATTCCTTTTATTTTCTATTTGAAAGATTATCATAATAAGATATGCTTCTTCTTCTTCATCTTCTTCAATGAAGAAAGCTTGACTTCATCAATGGTGATTGATGAAAAAGAGTAAGAAATCCAATTCTAAAGTGAACCCACTTCCTATTTCTTCATCCTCTACCTCTTGCCAAATAATAGAGTGTGTTTCCTTCACAAGTTTTCTAGACTTGGTGAAGTTGGAGCTTGATCTAGCGATGCCTCGACGTAGATCATCTTCGGCACGAAGCCGACGACCTTGCCCGCTCATTTCTCCGATGAAGCCGACGCTAGAGCCTGGGATTTGATTTGGACAGCGGAAAGGACTTCATCACGGAGCCGTGGAGCTGGAGGAACGGATCTACAAAGGTTGTATTTCCGTACTCTTAGTTAAGATGTTAACTAGCTTGTTTTGTCGCCTAAAAATCTAGCCAACGATCTTGTTAGGGTTTCTCGGCACCGTTAAAATTTGAAATTGGCATGGTTGATGCCTTGTGAGACCTCTTGGGAGTGCCTAGGAACCCTACAGTGGTATCAGAGCCTAGCTAGAGCCTTAGGCGATGCGTAGACGAAGTTTGAAACCCGAACGAACCCGAAACCCTAAACCAAACATGCTCTCTGGACTTTTTCTAAAATCTGGAGTTTTTCGATATTAAAAATATGCAGAAAAATCAGCAGGAAATTGTAAGAATTACTGTGAAGCCCGTACCCATGAATCCACCAAAGTGCAGCGGAACCGCGGCAGAAGCCTGGCTTCTGCGGCGGTTCCGCGGCGAGGTGATGACGTCACCTTCCCTTTGTTGCACAGTAATTCCTATTTTATTATGCTGGATTTTCTGGGAATTTTTAATATTTATTCAAGAGTTGAATTTTCTGGGGTTGTTTTGGGGATTCGATTATTCGATCGGATTGTCAAACTTTGTCTATTTTTTTTTCCGGATAATTTTTAGAATATGTTAAAAAGTTCGACCGGATATAAATACCCAATTTTTCCCCTGTCGGGAAATTTCCAAGTGTTGGATTTTTCCGTAGTTTAAAGACGTTCTAAGTAGTGCAAGTAATGCGATGGTCCCTCTAGAAGACAACAAACCTTAACTCGATTATGTGACCGTCTTGAACTGCCCTTTGAACCTTAGGGTTTGGGGCAGTACGGCGTGCCACATGTGAGGCGTTGGCTTGACCCTTCTACTGCTGGACCGTTGGTACTGAGGCACGAACTGAATGTTTTTAGACTTGTTTCATGTGTTGATCTGTTTTAGGAAAACTTGGGTGTTTGAATGTTCGATCGGAAAGTTTAACATTTTCTAATTATCTGGAATGTGATACAATAATTGGAATTCACAAATGTTATGAGATAACTGAATGAATGTTATAAACATAGCAGTTTAGTCTCACTTGATCAGTTGCCACGGAATTTTGATGTGATCAAAAGTCCGTCGCAATCACGTAGCGTACGCGGATACTCGCCGGGTAAACTTAATAGACAGCCTCACTCCATAGCCCCGACCAAGTGACTGTAGGAGAACCCCGTCGCCGAAAGCATCCGTTCGGGTGCTCGCAGTAGCGGTGTTCCGCCTTGGTTCACTTCGTCGACGGTATCAGGGGTGCAGCCGTCTACTGAAGTTTGCGACGAGCATTCGATCAGGATGTCGGGAATCTTGTTAAATTGCCCGACTTGATATTGAAAAGTGTTTTCGATTTTGAGACTAAAATGCGGGGTTTATAATTGTTAGGCATGCGATGTCTAAGTAATTCATTTGGTCAAGCATGCGATGTCTGAGATGGTTGCGGATTCCAACTGTTGTAGTTTTACACTTTCTTTTCTGTGACCGTAAGTGTAATATGTGATATCGCCGGTTTCGTTGCTATATGTCAACGATAATTGGGATGCGCATATTTACTTACGTTGATGACATGTGATGTTATGTGTTGCTGGATATGTTATATTGGATCGTCGTGTTTGAATAGCCGGGGTTTTTTTATGTGAGATGAGTGTTTTTCATTTTCATTCATGTAAAAACTTGTATGTAATATTCTTTTATTGGGGCACTTCCAGGTTGCGAAAGTTGTCACCGTTTGTATATTATTTACTTTTCCGCACTAGGATAGACCCAAGGAGGAGAGCACAAGTAACCGGGTTCTGGAGTCCAGTGGGAGACCAACTCGAGGGGTCGAGTCCGGGTCTCCTAACTCTAGAATTGGTAGGGTTGCTTGCCGCTCTCGTAGGGGTCTAGGGGTGTGGGTTTGGCTATTCATCGCGACCGTGGAATCCGTGTTTTATACTGGCTGTATTGAAAACACGGACGTCCTAGTATATCCAATATTTCATATGATTCTTCTGCTGCGATATCTGTGATGTGATCATGTGATATGTTCTGTGATGGATACTGTATATAGTATATATGATATATTATATAGGCGTTACTTATGTTTTACACCCGCACTAGCCCTGCCCCGCTCTTAGTTACCTAACCTAACGGTGCACGAGGGGACATCAAGGCGAATGCGGATGGCATAAGTGTACGTCGTATTTATCTGTGATGTTTAGGTAATTGAATGATGGGACTTCATTAATGTGATTAATGAAATAAAAGAAACCTAAGATGTTGTAGAATCGAATTTCAAAATAAAACAGGTAGCTACAGTTTTTGCTTTGCACAGCGGTATATATGATATATCCTGCACCTTATTCGATGAGGAAAGGACCGAGATCCCTTCACCGGGAGTGACTCCTTTAGCAATAACTGGCTAATGCTACACACTCGGTTTGTCTTTTGATTGCTTTTAAGAGTTTTTTCTTCGCACAGTGATATATATGATATATCCCGCACCTCATTCGACGAGGAAAGGACCGACGATCCCTTCACCGGGAGTGACTCCTTTAGCAAAACTAGAAAAGCCTCAAAAACACTCCATTTTAAAATCATTTGATTCTACAACGATATCAAGTTCATTACGAAAAAGGTTTTCAGAAAAACCTGTCGTAGCCCTCCGTCATTTCAGATATGTACTGGTTAGTATTCGTGCTGCGTTTGTTGACCTCTGTCAAGGCGTAGTGTGCGGTAGCTGATTAGTGCTTATCTGTATAAGCATATGATGTGATTGATTTAGGGTAGTCGTGCGACCTTGTTGACCTCTGTCAAGGGTCGTTTGGGTGGGTTTACTTCAATCAGGAAATGACGGGTTGAACTTGACTAGCAGCCTATGGTTTGTTGACCTCTGTCAAGGTCATAGGACGCTAGGAGCAAAATATTATCGGGAATTTCAAGTGTTGAAATTTGCAATGAGATTGCATACCTTCTATGAGATAGTTGGATCCCGATACCCGCTGCGAGTAATTGTTACTCCTGGGAGAGTTTTACACATTACAATTAGCCGATCAAGTAGGTGTCTAGAAAGGTGTCAACGGGGTTACGCCTCTGGGAAAACGAGGTTTACATTAAATAGGTTCGTGCGAAAGCACGGGGGACCTCCCTCAAAGTACCGACACTGGCCTGGCTGAAAGATTGGCGAACTTATAGTGTGTAATTAATCCCGGCTAGTCTTTCCTTTTAGGGTTTGAAGGAAGATTTGATAAAAAGCAGTGGGAGCCATCCTGATTAGATAAAATAATAACCAATCTATTCTTGCAAGAGCGCACGCTGAGTGTTTTCTTCTCTCTCTCTCCAGGTAGCGACCATATCACGCCTTAATCAAGATAATAATACGGATAATTGACCGAACCCGCTTGTTATACTGAGCTGGGGAACGTTGGTCCCGCTCCAACTTATAATTGTTATAAGACAGAGCAGGAATTTGGGGATTACCAGAATTCCCGTGCCGCCCAAACGAAGAGAGTGCATGCTGATGCATCATCTTCGGGTGTGTTCGTTACACAGAACTGTTTCTCTATATCCTCTACGTCCTGGGTATGTGATACCAGATCAGGATCCCAGATGTGTAATCTGTTACATAGGGCTACAGCTAGGTAGAGAACTGAGAACGGGTGATAAGTTTCATGAGACAGAAAACGGGGCAAGTGTTGCAGCCAAGTCTGTTGGTCACTGTCACCCTGTATTTCAAATACATTGATTCTGAACGAATGTTATTAGATACCGAACCTGATATACAAAATCGTATCAGTCTCTTTATCAGTAAAGAAACGATAAAATTTTGTATTGTTGGATAATGTTTTGAACATTTCCTATATCAAAAGTTGATCGGTTCAGGCACGTTATCTAAAAGCGTTGATGTTCTAAATCAAACTACAGTTCTTTAATATACGGAACACACACAAGAGGAAGAGTTCAGAAATGAACGAATCCTTCTTGAGGTATTGTAGACTAGGTCATATCAATGCGACCCGACTAGCTGAAGTTACATAAAGATGCATATTTAAATGAGTTTGAATTTGCATCTTGTGAAACTCGCCAGTCATTTCACAAAGATAAGATGACCACAGCTCCGTTTACTGAAAACAGAGAAAGAGTTAGTAAACTCTTGGGATGATACATGTTGATGTATGTAAGGTCCCCTGTCTACACATGCCAAGACTGGTTCTTTGTACTTCATTACATTCTCTGATGATCTTTCGAGATTTAGACTTATGTTCCTGTTGAAACACAAGTCCGAACCTTTTGAGATATTCACAGAATATAAGTTAGAAGTAGAGAACCAAAATACGGGTAAAAGTATTATGTCCTTTGATGTGATCAAGGAGGAGAATACTTGAGCACGGAATTCCTGGACTATTCTAAAGGAGAATGAGATTCTCTCTCAGCATTACTCCTCCGTATACACCATAGCACGATGGTGTATCGGGGCGGAGCAATAACACCCTATATGATAAGGTGTGCTCTATGATGAGTACTACTGAGTTACCTATTTCCTTTTGGGAGTTATGCACTTGAGAAGCTGCATACCTATTGAATAAGGTTTGAATCAGATCACAGCCTACCACTCCATATGAGATATGGAAAGGGAAGAGCCCATTTCTTAAGTTAGTTAAGATTTGGGGTTGTCCGGCCTATGTCTAAAAGCAAAATCTGGACAAGCTCGAGGCAAAGTCTGTAATGTAGAACTGGAAAGGTTCCAGCTATACAAACTACAGCAGATGATTTGGTAGAACCAAAGGATTCAGTAGATTCCAACGAACCTCAGCCTCTCCGCCGATCTAGTAGGGTTCCTCACCCGCCTGAGAGATACTTCGGTTTCTCTATGACAGTGGGAGCGAGGATTGCATCATGAGATGATGACCCAACTAGCTTCGAGCTGGCCATCAGGAGTGAGACTCTATAAGAATGGCTGGATGCTTAGCGATCTGAGATGGAATCCATGTACACCAACAAAGTATGGACTTTGGTTGCTATATCTGAAGGGTTAAATCCCCATCAGGAGCAAGTATATCTTGAGAAGATTACTTGGTGTAGATGGAAAAGTTGAGACTTTCAAAGCTAGACTTGTTAAAGGTTTTCGTCATTGACCAGGCGTGGATAATGATGAAACCTTTTTCCAGTATCTATGCTTAAGTCCATCCAGATTCTACTTGCCACGGCTACATACCATGACTACGATATCTGGTGGTTGGGTGTCATGACAGCTTTTCTAAATGATGTTTTAGAAGAGGGAGTCTATAAGTACACAGCCAGAGGGCCTCGTAGACAGTGGGAGCAGCGGAAACGTGTGCAAGATGTTTTATAAGATAAAGCAGGTATCGCGGAGTTGGAACGTCTGTTTTGATGAATTAGTCAAAGAAGTTGACATCATCAAAATGGTAGATGAACCTTGTATAAACAAAAAGGTAGTAGGGAGTATGGTGACGATCCTCGTAGAGTACGTGGATGACATACTCTTGATAGGGAAGGAGTTTCCTATGCTACGCTCGATCAATCTCCGCTTATCACAATGATTCTCCATATAGGATCAAAGTGATACCTACTAAATCCTAGGTTTTGGATCTATGAGATAGATCTAAATGGATGTTAGGATTCTCACTAGTTGTAGTGAGAAGGTATCAATCGACCCTGGGGAGAATCACTGGAATGGTTCCAGGGTGATAAAGACGACTGAATGTCAGTCACAGGCATTGTCTTTACCCTCAGTAAAGGGACGGTATGTTGGAAGAGTTCCAAGCTATATACCGTGACATACTAGATGATAAAGGCAGGATACATCGCTACTTAAGATGCTACCAAGGAAGATGTTTGGGTGTATATTGGTTCATGAGATGAACTACGTTCCAACCATTGTGAGACAATGGAGTTGTGGCTTATGCCAAGGAACGTCCCTCCCATCAGTGATCCAGACATATTCTAAGGCAGTGTCACCTGATCATGGAGATGGTTGATCTCCAGGGAGATCGAGGTTAGGAGAGTAGACTCAGAGGACAACACAGCGGATCCACTCATAAAGGCCTGTTCCCAGAGAGAGACTTTTATGGGATGGTTGAGTATGAGATACTGCAACCACTGCTATCAGATGGCCCTAGTGCAAGTGGGAGATTGTTAGTTATATGTATGCCCTAGAGGCCATTACTATACATAGGATGTATATTGTAGTGGATGCTGGGACATATATAGGGAGGACTTTCTTGCTCGACATGATAGTATGCTATCTGGTTGATCTTTACCTTAACGTGTACACTGATTGTCTCCCTGTTACATGTTGGTAAAGCCCTTAGGATCTGTACTTGACTACCTGGACTATGATGCGGATCATACTAGTGGGGACATGGTAGTCCATAAGTACATCCTTCAAAGTCCCTAGTCGAGGGTGTATCGAGACGGGGCATCGATATACCAGAGTAGACTAGCGTGTACTTTCTCGACCCATACAGATGGGCGATGGATGATCCCATATCCATCGGTGTTTGACATCAGAGATGATATACGGGTGCTCAGTAGAGACTGGGTACACTGGACGGACTCGCCGAGAACTCCCAGATGGTATTATACCTTACGTCAGATGGCAGTTCTCTGGTGACACTGGTACAGAGTAGTCTGTTGACCCGAGATCGTCATAGAGTCTTGTGTGGTTCCCACTGTGCTTTGATTTCCATCTTACCACATCCAAGAGGGCGTGCAAAACGGTGGTTTTTGGGTACAGTCCCGAGTCACATGGAGGCAATGAGCGATAGGAGGGGATTCGTCTCTCCCGGTATAGGGGGTTGATGTTGCGCTGTGTTCGATTGGCTATAACCAGAAATCCCTGGCCAGGGTTGCTGAGATTTACTGGTAAGTGTTACCTGTAGTTTCTCGAATTGTTATAGACCTCATATCGACACGTCTTATCGAGCTATTGGGGTCTGACGTTTACCACCCCTAGGCGAGATATACGACATATCATACGAACTGACCGGATTGTACGGTAAGTGTTACTGGTTGGATTCACAGGAGTGTGAGCGGGTTTGCTCGTCGATCTTCTGATCGCTCAATACCCGGGTGGCCATTACGTTTAGCAGACCGCTTGCGGCTTGTGGGTGTTTGATATGATCATCACCTGCTGCCGGCGTATTGACGAGTCTTTAGAGTCCTACACAGAGGTTTCCTGGCTCAAGCGAAACGAAATAGGAGCGCATATGAGATATGTGCGGGACCGAGAATAATGCGTGTATGTGATACCGTATTCTATTCTCGCGATGAATGTGTCGAATGGTTGTATGCGATATAACCTAGTTATCGAATCAAGGATTGATTCGATAAATCGATACATTGGATATTAGTCGGTTATATGCGATATGACCGGATCGTTAAATCAAGTGTTGATTTAATGATTTAATGTATAATTATATATATATTTGATATATTACTTTGCATTAACTAATATTGGTTCACTTTAAATGGATTTTCTCGCTCGGATGTGCACATTGTATATTCGATATAGTTTTGTGCACTTGATTGTATCATGTTTGATGATACATGCTTTTTGGTTAAGTGTAAAGAATTAAACCATGGTTAAGTTGGAAATTAGGGTTTTGTTTTTTCCATTATTTATTTAATTCATTTATTTATTTGTTTATTTATTTTGGAAAATAAATGGCATAAAGAAATGAAATGGTGGCTCATTTTAGACTTGCATGTTGAAGCTTCATGAAGCTTTGACTAAGTCACCATTTTGTCTCATGCTTAACCCTAACCACTCCACTTAACCCTAGTTGATTCTCTACACTTCACCATGGTTAGATTATGATAAGGATTCCTTTTATTTTCTATTTGAAAGATTATCATAATAAGATATGCTTCTTCTTCTTCATCTTCTTCAATGAAGAAAGCTTGACTTCATCAATGGTGATTGATGAAAAAGAGTAAGAAATCCAATTCTAAAGTGAACCCACTTCCTATTTCTTCATCCTCTACCTCTTGCCAAGTAGTAGAGTGTGTTTCCTTCACAAGTTTTCTAGACTTGGTGAAGTTGGAGCTTGATCTAGCGATGCCTCGACGTAGATCATCTTCGGCACGAAGCCGACGACCTTGCCCGCTCATTTCTCCGATGAAGCCGACGCTAGAGCCCGGGATTTGATTTGGACAGCGGAAAGGACTTCATCACGGAGCCGTGGAGGTGGAGGAATGGATCTACAAAGGTTGTATTTCTGTACTCTTAGTTAAGATGTTAACTAGCTCGTTTTGTCGCCTAAAAATCTAGCCAACGATCTTGTTAGGGTTTCTCGGCACCGTTAAAATTTGAAATTGGCATGGTTGATGCCTTGTGAGACCTCTTGGGAGTGCCTAGGAACCCTACAAAAACGGTATGACTCATATTTATATAAATGCAGATTAGTTATCATTGTGTTTATTATTCAGCTCCCGCATATTATTGCTGTTCGCATCGCATCGCATGCTTATATTGTGTTTTCATATGCCATTATTGAGATCATGTTGTCATGACACCATCACCATTACCGATGATGCGTATGTTCCACATACACTTACTTGCCGGCTCACACACATCATCATCAGTAATTGTCATATAACGTACACTTTAAAGAATATTACTCATTGACATAGCTTGTTAACTGATAGTTCGACATGGTATTAGCGTACTCGTCTTTATATGCTAGTTTAGACATTGCAGTTATTACTTGCTACTTCATGCATATTATTATTCACTGTTATGCATTATTATGGAGTTTTATGCCGATATTCCCTGTTTACTTGCTATAGATGATTGGATTTCGGATTTTCATGAGATTTCCTGGATTTGGGGGGAAACCGCGAGAATATATATAAACTTCTCTCTCTCTCTTTTCAAAATGAAAAGTACAGTTTTCTCGTGATGTATGAGTCGTCCACCGTGATGTTTTCTCGGTTATAAGATGGATTTCGAGACCCGATTCGAGGAGTCGTATGAACCGTCTCGGGTACATAGTGGACCTGGTATGGTACCCCGGGGTGAGAGTGATTTCATGGAGGATGATGAGCCTGGCAGGGGCAAACTGCCTACCGGTGATTTTACCTGGCACGTCGGATATCCGGAGGATACCGTTCGTGGTTGTGTGATTGATGATATGAGCCGATCAGGACTGACGGAGCCCTAGATTTTGAGATTTGAGACATTAAGGTATTGAGATTTGATGATACAGGCCAGTCCGGATAGCCGGAGCCTGAGATATTGGATATTGAGATTTATGTTTTGTGTGGATGCTAGACACTGATTTATATTGATTTATTGATGATACCTCATTTTAATGTACAGAAATCTCACTCATTTCATTACATTACATTCATACCTCATACATATGATACATTGCTACCTGAAGCACTGACACGAGCACATGGGATTGTTAGTTGTATGTATGCCCTAGAGGCCATTACTGTACATAGGATGTATATTGTAGTGGATGCTGGGACATATATAGGGAGGACTTTCTTGCTCGACATGATAGTATGCTATCTGGTTACACTTTACCTTAACGTGTATGCTGATTGTCTCTCTGTTACATGTTGGTAAAGCCCTTAGGATCTGTACTTGACTACCTGGACTATGATGCGGATCATACTAGTGGGGACATGGTAGTCCATAAGTACATCCTTCAAAGTCCCTAGTCGAGGGTGTATCGAGACGGGGCATCGATATACCAGAGTAGACTAGCGTGTACCTTCTCGACCCATACAGATGGGCGATGGATGATCCCATATCCATCGGTGTTTGACATCAGAGATGATATACGGGTGCTCAGTAGAGACTGGGTACACTGGACGGACTCGCCGAGAACTCCCAGATGGTATTATACCTCACGTCAGATGGCAGTTCTCTGGTGACACTGGTACAGAGTAGTCTGTTGACCCGAGATCGTCATAGAGTCTTGTGTGGTTCCCACTGTGCTTTGATTTCCATCTTACCACGTCCAAGAGGGCGTGCAAAACGGTGGTTTTTGGGTACAGTCCCGAGTCACATGGAGGCAATGAGCGATAGGAGGGGATTCGTCTCTCCCGGTATATGGGGGTTGATGTTGCGCTGTGTTCGATTGGCTATAACAGGAAATCCCTGGCCAGGGTTGCTGAGATTTACTGGTAAGTGTTACCAGTAGTTTCTCGAACAGTTATAGACCTCATATCGACACGACTTATTGAGCTATTGGGGTCTGACGTTTACCACCCCTAGGCAAGATATGCGACATATCAGACGATCAGACCGGACTGTACGGTAGTGTTACTGGTCGGATTCACTGGAGTATGAGCAGGCTTGCTCGTCGATCTTCAGATCGCTCAATACCCGGGTGGCCGTTACGTTTAGCAGACCGCTTGCGGCTTGTGGGTGTTTGATATGATCATCGCCTGCTGCCGGCGTATTGACGAGTCTTTAGAGTCCTACACAGAGGTTTCCTGGCTCAAGCGAAACGAAATAGGAGCGCATATGAGATATGTGCGGGACCGAGAATAATACGAGTATGTGATACTGTATTCGATTCTCGCGATGTGACATTGATCGGTTATATGCGATATAGCCGGGTTATCGGATCAAGTGTTGATTCGATAAGATGTTACTAATGATACCAGTCGGTTATGTGCGCATGACCGGATCATTGAATCAAGTGTTGATTTAATGATTTAATGCATATTTATATATTTGATATATTGCTTTGCATCAACTAGTATCGGTTTACTTAAGATGGATTTTCTCGCTCGAGTGTGCGCATTGTATATGCGATATGTTTATGTGCACATGTTTGTATCATGTTTGATGATGCATACCACTTTGGTTAAGTGTAAAGTTTGAACCATGGTTGTGTTTGTGTTTAGGGTTTTATTTTCTTAATTATTCATTTATTCTTTTTGATAAATGGATAAAAGGAAAGCAAATGAGAAAATGGTGGCTTCTTTTGTTTTGTTCATGAATCTTCATGAAGCTTTGACTTAGTTAACCATTTTGTCTCATGCTTAACCCTAACCACTCCACTAACCCTAGTTCACTCTCTACAACTAACCATGGTCATGTTATGATAAGAATGAGTTTCTTTTCTAATTAAACTAATTCTTTTCATAACAATTTCCTTCTTCTTCTTCCTTGCTTCAAGTGAAGAAAAGCTTACCTCATCAATGGTGATTGATGTTTTTGAGTGAGAAATCCAATTCTAAAGTTAACCCACTTCCTATTTCTTCATCCTCTACCTCTTGCCAAGTAGTAGAGTGTGTTTACTTCACAAGTTTCTTGACTTGGTGAAGTCGGAGCTTGATTTAGCGATGCCTCGACGTAGATCATCTTCGGCATGGACATCGACGACCTAGCTTGCCCATTCTCCGACGAAGCCGACTCTAGAGCCCGGATTTGATTTGGACAGCGGAGACGATCTCGTTGCGGAGCCGTGGAGGTGGAGGACCGGATCTACAAAGGTTGTATTTCCGTTAAACTTTTAGTTAAGTGTTAACTATTTCATTGTTCGCCTAGAAATCTAGCAAACGATCCGTAGTTTAGGGTTTGTAGGCACCGTAAAATTTTAATATGGCATGTTCGATGCCTTGTGAGACCTCCTTGGAGTGCCTAGGAACCCTACAGGGATTACACTTATGTATAGATGTTTACCCTTGCCACCTTTTCATGCTTCAGTCTTATCATTTTGAGGTTATATATATTGATCGTATTGACCTAGGATTGTGTCACACATACGATTTCTGCTCGGTGATGTTTTCTACTCACGAGTTGGCAACTCACCCCCGTTGTGCCACAGTTTCTTGCAGGTTTTGCCGTACAGGTTTCATTACGGCTTTGTTGGCACACTGCTTCCTTTCCGGGTGACTTGCTTTGGTAGGTGGGTTCACTTGCATCGTGACCACTATTGTACCTTTATTTTATTCAGTTGTATCTAGTAACTCCATCAACCAGATATGTATTTTTATTTCAGACTTAGAGACCAGTGATGTATATTATTTCAACCTTAGAGTCGCGCTTGTATTATTATGGATTTCATGTTGTTTGGAGTTCCCTTTTCAGTTTTGATCCTCGCCCTTTGGCGTTGTATATTATATTGCTTGCGTGGTTGTGGCCATCGATTGACGAAGAGCTAGCTCCCGCTTGGGGATGCCTTTTATCATTCATGTATATATTATTCATGTTGTACCCCGTTCGGGGCCAATATTTACAAAGGAAACTCTGCCGAAATTTTCAGAAAAGACTTGATGTTTCAAAACGTATGATTCGGCTTATTTTAATAAAACACTTTCTCTAAAAATGGTTTTAGATTTCTGAGCTTTTGGCTTACTTGAGTTAGATGTGGTCCTATAGACTTCATATGATTCAAGTGCCAGTCACGTGCCATTTCGGGTCGTGACACGTCGACCGGAGGACAACTTGTCCGTGTCCGTGCACATCCACAGTTATTTGATCATATCCGTGAGGCATAGTCCGATGACGTTTGTTTGTTAGAGATCTTGCAGCAGGTTCGACAGAGCAGAGATTCAGAGTTCGTGATTGATGATCAGGGAGTACTATGATTTGGGACTCGACTATGTGTGCCAGATTCCGAGGGACTGAGACGCGAGATCTTAGAGGAGGCGCATCAGTCAGCATATAATGTTCATCCGGGTTCCACCAAGATGTATTATGATTTGAGAGATGTCTACTGGTGTGAAGGGATGAAGAGAGATGTCACAAATTTCGTTTCGGGATGCTGACTTGTCAGCAAGTCAAGGCCGAGCATCAGAGGCCAGCAGGAGAGTTACAACCTTTGCTCATTCCGGAGTGGAAATGGGAAAAGATTTCTATGGATTGTATCATGGGTCTACCTAGGACCAGTCGAGAGTATGGCTCTATTTGAGTGATCGTAGACCGATTGATGAAACCAGCTCACTTTCAGCCGGTGAAGACCCCTTTCGGATCGTTCAGTATGCTTAGACGTATGTTTATGAGATTGTGCGACTACATGGAGTTCTGACCCGTATTGTGTCCCGGGAGGCACCCAGTTCACCAGCCGACTACTGGAGAAACATTAAGAGACTTTGGACACCCGATTGAGTTTCAGTGCAGCTTTCTATCCATAGACCGATGGTCAATCAGAGCGGACCATTCAGATTCTTGAGGATATGCTCCGAGCTTGCATTCTAGTTTTCGGTGGCAGTTGGGATCGCCACTTGTCCTTAATATAGTTCTCCTAGAATGACAGCTTCCAGGAGACGATCCGGCTGGAGCGCGATCTTTCTTTCACCGAGGATGAGATGCGGAAGAAATATTCCCATCTCTTCGAGGGTACGTATAGTTAGATTTTAAATTTAGGGACCGAATTTCTTTAAGGGGGGAAGATTGTAACGTTCTGAAAATTCGATTAGGTTAATTGTGTATTAATTAGTGATAATACGTGTTTTCCGTAAAAACCATGACATAATTATTTTTCAACATAGACTTAAATATACCTATTCTAGCTATGTAATTGCTAGTATTTGGTATTTAATTGGTCACTTGTAAATTCTAGTTTACTTAAATAATTTTCTTAATTAATTATTTTAAATATTATTTCAAGCTTTCACTTATACTTGTAATTAGTGATAATTACAAATTAGAATAGGTTAATACAAGTTTAGTGCACCATAACAACTTAACACAAATTGTAACATGTTGTTTTTAGAAGTGAAATGTTGACCCATGGTTTTAGAATTTTCAAAGAAAACTTAAATAGAAAATAAAATTATTTTGAATAGAATAAAGAGGTATGGTGCATATTATATTAGGTATGAGTTGATCTTGACTTGAACACATACTCACTCACACACACCCCCCCATTGTTCTCGGCCAGAATAGCCCCCCTCCATTTCTTCTTCATCTCATTTGCAAAACTCTTATTTCCTCATCTCAAATTCCACAAATTTAACTCTAATTCCCATTAAAAATTTATCACAAGCATTTCTTGTTCAAAACTAAGCTTGGATCTTAATGCAAGTAAGCATTTTGAGTAGCCAAAGTTAGCAAGTGGGCATTTTGGTGGCAAAGCTGGCAAACTTGATCTCAAAATGTGAGGTATAAATCCTAACCCTATGGTTAAATTGCTGCTAAATTGCTTCAATATAATTTAATTAGGTGTTTAAATATGGTTTTAATTTCTAGATTTAGCTTTCAAGAGAAGGGTTGGGATGAAGTTATGGTTTTTATCATTTGAATATGGTTAAAATGTGTTGTTTAATATGTTAAGACTTGAAAAATCTAAGCTAGTTGTTAAATTGCTAATTGTTACTTTTAAATTATCTTAATTATATAATTTTGCAAACTAAGTTTATAATTAGTGTGTAAATAGGTGAAATTAAAATATAGTTAGTAATTGTGTGGCCTAATTATGATATTAAGTGAACATTGTGGCCACTAGTTTTGTTAAAATATCTAGAATTGAGCTAAAATGGTAAATTGATATTTACTAGGTTTTGGGGATAAATCGATTTTAATTAAGTTTGAGATTTTGTTGATATACAACCTATTTCCTAATGTATTTAGTGTGTTGTGAATGCGTGATTGGTTCTATCGGATTCTTGGCTTGATAGTTGCCACGTATAGCGACCCTAGTTGTGGTTTGTAGCGTTGTCACGAACGCGTTTTGTGCAACAAGTACGTGCGCGTCTAGTTAGTGCGCGTGATTGATTTGCATCATTTGTGTCCGCGAATATTCATATATCTTATGGCATATTCAAATTCTTAATTATGATGTTATTCATTAGGACACTTGCACCATTACCATTGGTTCGTGTCGCACGTGCACTATTCATGCGAACACACACGCCTTTGGTAATTTCTATGTCACGAACACTATAGAACTTGCGTAAAATCAATATCGGTGCATGTATTATATGTAAATTTTTAGTCATCTGCCTCATCGCATCATCATTCATACATAGTTTTCTAGCCATACCTCGCATTGCATGTTATTGATATTTTGGACATCCATTATTACCGCCACGTTTATATATTGTGATTCTTCTTGGGGATTTCAGTATTTATGACATTTCTGGATTTTGGGGAAACCGCAAGAATTTTATAAACTCATTATCCTTTAAATTACAAGTTGCGGTTTTTCTCATGATATGATGACATGGGGCGATCCGGACTGACGGAGCTCGAGATAGTTTGGCGTGGCGGATATCTATAGGATACCGACCGTGGTCGTGATATGATGATATGGGCCTATCCGTACTGACGGAGCACGAGATAGTTTGGCGCGGCGGATATCTGTAGGATACCGACCATGGTCGTGATATGATGATATGGGCCGATCCGGACTGATGGAGCTCGAGATAGTTTGGCGGCGGATATCTGTAGGATACCGACCGTGGTCGTGAGATGATGATATGGGCCGATCTGGACTGACGGAGCCCGAGATAGTTTGGCGCGCCGGATATATGTAGGATACCGACCGTGGTCGTGATATGATGATATGGGCCGATCCGGACTAACGGAGCCCGGGATATTGAGGATTTTATGTCGATGCTTGACATGGATTTTCTGTTGATTTGACTGATGATATTCCAGTTTTTATTATACATGAGGTTTTTCTAAGATAAGAATAAAGATTTTCTCATACCAGACATGTTCAGGTTTCGTCTTTGATTATGCATTCATGCTAGTACATCATATCATATTAGTATATATAGGAGGTGATGCATTTGCGTGCATGCTTATGATAGCCTTATTAGATGTTACTTACAACTCACAAGTTGGCAACTCACCCCCGTTGTGCCACAGTATCTTGCAGGTCTGACCCGTCAGCACAGTAGTGGCGGGTGTACTTCCTCATTTTGTTCCTTTTGCTTAGACTTGCGGTTTTGCTCGTAGGTCGGTTGCGAGGATACTTTTATTCCATCTTGTATTATTATTTGTATCTAGTGTACTCCATCTACCCTTGTATATTTGAATAGACGGTGAGGCTCGTGAGACTTGTATTTGTGGTGTTTGGTGTCGATGCTCACTTGAGCCGACGTGGTATTTTCTTATTTCTTGCTTTCAGATATTTATTTCGCACTTTTGATATACATACTGCATGTGGTTGTGATTCTGAAAGGTTACTCTAGTGCCCCGGCCAACTACCGTGACCAAATGCGTAACAAAATTTTTTCTAACGATTAGAACATGGCACTAGATTAAATTTTAACCCGGATCTTTCCATAAACCTATCGAGCAAAACTAAAGTTGTGCTATCTACTATGGAAAGAATTCTCAACAAGCGACCCAAGTCCTTCGGTCTTCTTTCCTCGTCATGTGCTCCAAGTGGTCACCTTGAACTTGTTTGATCTCCATTTCCGGCTCCATCGGTCTTCCGGGATCAAGCTTGTTTTCCGGCCCTCCTTTGTCGTAGATGATCCACCCGAGGGATGTGATCCATGGATCTAGCTCCTAACTAAGTAACAAAAGGAGCAACTAGAGAACTTGGGATGCTAATTCAAGTTTTCTAGGATGTAGTATGAAGATCTATGTGTTTTACTATCTCTACCTTGCCTCTTCACTTGTTTCTCAACTCATGAGAGGGTAGTAAAAGAGGAAGATGATGAAGGTGGAGGAAATCAAGAGGAGGGAGGAGATAAAGAAAAATGGGAGCTCAAGAAAATAATGAAGCAACCGTGAGAGAGAAAATCAACACAAAGGTTTTGTGTATGAATTTCTTGAATAAACAATCAACAACCATACTTCAATAGTAACTCCAAATGAATTAAAAATTCATTTGTTGAATATTGAAGCATGGTTATCTCCATTCCTCCCATACCTCACACTTTACACCACATTTTCCATTTATCAAATAAATGGAAAAAGCATAATGAGGTGGCCACCTTCTAGAAAGTAATCTATAATAAATACGGATTACAGTCCGCTGTATATACGTACATGCATTCCCAAAGAGATAGAATAACATGAAGAACATAATACTAGAATATACATATCGAAATATATATATGTAATCTATTAAATCAATACATGATCTAATAATCCGGCTCAAACCCGAGCCGGCTAGTATTACCAACTGTCCGATCGAAAGTCCGAGTACAAAGTACATCAATCGATCGAGACCCTGCACGTATCCAATATGGATACTACATCATTTTGCCTGAACCAGGGAAACCCTCTGTGTGGGACTCTAAAGACTCGACAGTACGCCGGCAGTGAGTTACTAGATAAATCCATAACTACAAGCACGTCAGCGGCACTAACTGTACGTAACGGCTACCCGGATACCAGTTGAAAAGGAAGGCCGGCGAGCAAACTCATTGTTAGTTATATGTATGCCCTAGAGGCCATTACTGTACATGAGATGTATATTGTAGTGGATGCTGGGACATATATAGGTAGGACTTTCTTGCTCGACATGATAGTACGCTATCTGGTTGCTCTTTATCTTAACATGTATACTTACTGTCTCTCTGTTATATGTTGATAAAGCCCTTAGGATGTGTACTCGATGTTAGTTATATGTATGCCCTAGAGGCCATTACTGTACATAGGATGTATATTGTAGTGGATGCTGGGACATATATAGGGAGGACTTTCTTGCTCGACATGATAGTATGCTATCTGGTTGAACTTTACCTTAACGTGTATGCTGATTGTCTCTCTGTTACATGTTGGTAAAGCCCTTAGGATCTGTACTTGACTACCTGGACTATGATGCGGATCATACTAGTGGGGACATGGTAGTCCATAAGTACATCCTTCAAAGTCCCTAGTCGTGGGTGTATCGAGACGGGGCATCGATATACCAGAGTAGACTAGCGTGTACCTTCTCGACCCATACAGATGGGCGATGGATGATCCCATATCCATCGGTGTTTGACATCAGAGGAGATATACGGGTGCTCAGTAGAGACTGGGTACACTGGACGGACTCGCCGAGAACTCCCAGATGGTATTATACCTCACGTCAGATGGCAGTTCTCTGGTGACACTGGTACAGAGTAGTCTGTTGACCCGAGATCGTCATAGAGTCTTGTGTGGTTCCCACTGTGCTTTGATTTCCATCTTACCACGTCCAAGAGGGCGTGCAAAACGGTGGTTTTTGGGTACAGTCCCGAGTCACATGAAGGCAATGAGCGATAGGAGGGGATTCGTCTCTCCCGGTATAGGGGGTTGATGTTGCGCTGTGTTCGATTGGCTATAACAGGAAATCCCTGGCCAGGGTTGCTGAGATTTACTGGTAAGCGTTACCAGTAGTTTCTCGAACAGTTATAGACCTCATATCGACACGACTTATTGAGCTATTGGGGTCTGACGTCTACCACCCCTAGGCGAGATATGCGACATATCAGACGATCAGACCGGACTGTACGGTAGTGTTACTGGTCGGATTCACTGGAGTGTGAGCGGGCTTGCTCGTCGATCTTCAGATCGCTCAATACCCGGGTGGCCATTACGTTTAGAAGACCGTTTGCGGCTTGTGGGTGTTTGATATGATCATCGCCTGCTGCCGGCGTATTGACGAGTCTTTAGAGTCCTACACAGAGGTTTCCTGGCTCAAGCGAAACGAAATAGGAGCGCATATGAGATATGTGCGGGACCGAGAATAATACGAGTATGTGATACTGTATTCGATTCTCGCGATGTGACATTGATCGGTTATATGCGATATAGCCGGGTTATCGGATCAAGTGTTGATTCGATAAGATGTTACTAATGATACCAGTCGGTTGTGTGCGCATGACCGGATCATTGAATCAAGTGTTGATTTAATGATTTAATGTATAATTATATATTTGATATATTACTTTGCATTAACTAGTATCGGTTCACTTTAGACGGATTTTCTCACTTGGTTCGTGCGCATTGCATATGCGATATGTTTTTGTGCACTTGTATGTATCATGTTTGATGATGCATGCTAACTTGAGTTTGTGTAAAGATTAAACCATGGTTATTCAAATGGTTAGGGTTTTGTTTTTCATATCTATTTATTTATTTATTTATTTATTTTCTTTCTGGAAAAGGAAATGAGGATAATGGTGGCTTGTTTTGGATTGTAGTTGAAGATTCATGAACCTTTGACTTTGTCCACCATTCTTATCTCATGCTTAACCTAACCATTTGTTTTAACCCTAGTTCAATCTCTACACTTTACCATGGTTTAGTTATGATAAGTTTTGATTATTCTTTTCTTTTTCTAATTAACTTATCATAAGCTTCTTCTTCTTCTTCCTTGACTTGAAGAAGAAAAGCTTCACCTCCATCAATGGTGAATTGAGCAAACAAGTGAGAAATCCAATTCTAAAGTTAACCCAACTCCTATTTCTTCATCCTCTACCTCTTGCCAAGTAGTAGAGTGTGTTTACTTCATAAGTTTCATGACTTGGTGACGTTGTGAGCTTGATTTAGCGATGCCTCGACGTAGATCATCTTCGGCATGGACATCGACGACCTAGCTTGCCCATTCTCCGACGAAGCCGATCCTAGAGCCCGGATTTGACTTGGACAGCGGAGAGGACTTCATTGCGGAGCTATGGAGGTGGGGCACCGGATCTACAAAGGTTGTATTTCCGTTTTCTCATTAGTTAAATGTTAACTAGTTCTTTGTTCGCCTAGACATCTAGTTATCGATCCGTAGTTTAGGGTTTGTAGGCACCATAATTTTTGAAATTGCCATGGTCGATGGCTTGGGAGACCTCACTAGAGTGCCTAGGAACCCTACACTCGACTTCCAGGACTATGATGCAGATCATACTAGTGGGGCCTGGGTAGTCCATGAGTACATCCTTCAATGTTCCTAGTCGTGGGAATATCGAGACGGGGCATCGATATTCCAGAGTAGACTAGCGTATATCTTCTCGACCC
The DNA here is from genome assembly GCA_030015575.1 of Agapanthus africanus. NCBI lineage: Eukaryota > Viridiplantae > Streptophyta > Magnoliopsida > Asparagales > Amaryllidaceae > Agapanthus > Agapanthus africanus. The sequence continues at coordinate 85,468,541 of JASDDO010000029.1, forward strand.
ATGTGATGGGCAATAGATGATCGCATATCCATTGGTGTTTGACATCAGAGATGTTATGCGGGTGCTCAGTGGTGACTGGGTACACTGAACGGACTCGCCGAGAACTCCCAGATGGTATTATACCTCACGTCAGATGGCAGTTCTCTGGTGACACTGGTACAGCTTAGTCTGTTGACCCGAGATCGTCATAGAGTCTTGTGTGTCTCCCACTGTGCTTTGATTTCCACCCTACCACGGCTCTACTGAGTCGTGCAAACAGGTGGTTTTTGGGTACAGTCCCGATTCATATGGAGGCAATGAGCGATAGGAGGGGATTCGTCTCTTTCGGTATTGGGGGTTGATGTTGCGCTATGTTCGACTGGCCATAACTGGAAATCCCTGGCCAGGGTTGCTGTGATTTACTGGTAAGTGTTATCAGTAGTTTCACGAACGTTATGGACCTTACATTGGCATGACTTATCAAGCTACTGGGGTCTGACGTTTACCACCCCTAGGCGAGATATGCGACAAATCAGACGGACAGACCGGACTGTGCGGTAAGTGTTACTGATTGGATTGGCAGGAGTGTGAGCAGGCTTGCTCGTTGATCTTCTGATCACTCAATACCCGGGTGGCCGTTACGTTTAGCAGACCGGTTGCGGCTTGTGGATGACTGATATGATCACCACCTACTGCCGGCGTATTGACGAGTCTTTAGAGTCCTACACAGAGGTTTCCTGGCTCAAGTGAAACGAAATAGGAGTGCATATGAGATATGTGCGGGACCGAGAATAATACCAGTATGTGATACTGTATTCTATTCTTGTGATTTGTATCATCGGTCGATTATATGAGATATAGCCGGGTTACCGAATCAAGTGTTGATTCGATATATTAATACACTAGATTTTAGTCGGTTATATGCGATATGACCGGATCATTAAATCAAGTGTTGATTTAATGATTTAATGTATAATTATATATTTGATATATTACTTTACATTAACTAGTATTTGTTCACTTAAGATTGATTTTCTCACTTAATGTACACATGTTGTATATGTGATATATGTTTGTGCACTAGATTGTATCATGCTTGATGATACATGCAAACTTGGGTGTATGAGTGACTTATACCATATTTAAGTTAATGGAAAAGGTTTATATTTATTTTGTAATTCAAAATTAGTGTGCACTTTGTCATGCTTGAAGCTTCATGAAGCTTTTAGCATCATTTGACCAAGTCCACTAACTTTGTCTCACTAAAGATATTTATTAACCAAACCACTAACTTAAACTATGGTTTAGTCTCTACAAAGGTTAACTCATCCATGGTTGCATTCTGATAATCTTCACTTATTATTCTTTTCTCATTATTCATTTTCTTTCTTCTTCTTCTTCTTCATCAAGAAGAAAACCTTGCTAAAATTTTCCAACTGAAGAAATACAGTGAGAAATCAAAATCCAAAGTGAACCCACTTCCTATTTCATCATCCTCTACTACTTGCCATTTAGTTTAGGGTGTTCTCTTCACAAAGTTATTGACCTAGTGAAGATGGAGCTTAAGTTTGAGTCTCCTCGACGTAGATCACCTTCGGCCTCGAAGTCAACGAGCTAGCCCGTTCTTTTCTCCGAGGAAACCTGTTAGTTATATGTATGCCCTAGAGGCCATTACTGTACATATGATGTATATTGTAATAGATGCTTGGACATATATAGGGAGGACTTTCTTGCTCGACATGATAATACGCTATCTGGTTGTACTTTATCTTAACATGTACTCTGATTGTCTCTATATTACATGTTGATAAAACCCTTAGGATATTTACTCGACTACTGGGACTATGATGAGATCATACTAGTAGGGCCACGGTAGTCGACGAGTACATCCTATAACTGTTCCTAGTCGAGGGTGTATCGAGACAGGGCATCGATACACCAGAGTAGACTAGCGTATACGCATCTTGACCCATATGATGGGCGATGGATGATCCGATATCCATCGGTGTTTGACATCAAGGATGGTGTACGGGTGCTCAGTGGAGACTGGGTATACTGGACGGACTCACTGAGAACTCCCAGATGGTATTATACATCACGTCAGATGGCAGTTCTCCGGTGACACTGGTACAGAGTAGTCTGTTGACCCGAGATCGTCATAGAGTCTTGTGCGATTCCCACTGTGCTTTGATTTCTATCATACCATGTCCAAGAGGGCGTGCAAAAATGTGGCTTTTGGGTACAGTCCCGAATCACATGGAGGCAATGAGCGATAGGAGGGGATTCGTCTCTCCCAGTATAGGGAGTTGATGCTGTGCTGTGTTCGATTGGCTATAACCGGAAATCCCTGGCCAGGGTTGTTGAGATTTACTGGTAAGTGTTATCAGTAGTTTCTCGAACTGTTATAGACCTCATATCGACACGACTTATCGAGCTACTGGGGTCTGACGTTTACCACCCTTAGGCGAGATATGCAACATATAAGACGACGAGATCGGACTGTACGGGAGTGTTACTGATTGAATTCACAGGAGAATGTACAGGCTTGCTTGTTGATCTTCTGAGCGCTCAATACCTGGGTAGCTGTTACATTAGCTAACCGCTTGCAGCTTGTGGGTGTTTGATATGATCATCACCTACTGCCGGCGTATTAACGATTCTTTAGAGTCCTTGTAACAACTCCAATTTTGTATACCAAAAATTTGCTTTAAATATAGTGTATACTTGGAGTATTGATGTTGCTGGAAACAATTTAAGTATCAAATTCCTTACAATAATTACAAGAAGGAGCTTGTAGCTCATTGGTAATACCTTGCACTGCTGAACCAAGCCATCAGAGTTCGAATCCCATGCCCCACATAATTTTTATATCTTTTTGTTTTAATTTTTTTAGAAGTCAAACGGTCAAACAGCCATAACTCATAATTTATTACGAATCATGAAAATTAAAGTATACCAAAACCTTCCCCAGACCACACCCGACCCAACGGCACCCGACTCGGCCACGACTCGGCCGAATCGGCCGGCGCCGCCGGCCGGACTCGGCCGGTCGGCCGAGTCGTCAACACGAAAATTTTTCGTGTTGACTGGGTCTTTTCACCTGCATACTCTAAATTTTTTGTAATGTTACCAATCTTCAATTAAATCTCTTTTAAGACCAAATTTAATGAATTTTTAATGATTTTTACATTTTTTTAAAATATTTTTTAATCCAAACCCTAACTCTAGCCTAGCCCTATATAAAGACCCCTACCCTCTACCTTTTCCCCTCACAACTCTAAGTCCACTCTCCCAAATTCTCGAGAACTCGGTACGAAGAGCGAGAAGCGAATCGCTGCCGAAATCGACGACGGATTCCGGCGACCGGATCAGAACCTTCGCGATGTTTTCAACGAATCGACAACCACCACGTCCATTAGCTTCCTTAGCTTGTCCAAACCGTAAGTCCCAACCCCTCTATCTCTCTTTTTTATAAGTATAAAAATACAACTCTTTGGAACCCGACGGAAATCGGACAAACCGATTTCCGATTCGGTTTTTCTATAAATTTCCACTTGTCACCTAATACATACTATCTACCCATATTCATGTTGACTATTAATCACCCATAAACCAATTTAATCAAACTTTTTCACATGAAATGATAAGTTCTTTGCAAAACCGTACTCTTTTCATAAAAATACCATGAAGTTCATTTTTCTTAGTTTAATTATTTCCCTCACTCCTAAATAGGTTTTTCTTGATCACTAAACTTGTAGAACCCATTTTGAATGAAATTTCACACATAAAATGATAACGTTTTCGAATACCGTATTCTTGCGCTATAATACCTTTAAGTTTAACAAAGCATGTTTTACCTTTAAACTTCACCAAAACTTAATATAAGTCACGGGGTAATGACCTACCCCTACACACACTCAATATAACCCTAATTGATAAATATCAAAAATACAGAATACGAAATTACAGGACTTTTCACTAAAATACCCTAATCTTTATAACCTTTATTGAAAGCTTTAAGTTGTAAACATTTCTAAGTAAAATCTTTTAATAAAATGAAAGCACGATTGGTCATGGACATCGATCGTTTATCTAAACTGACTTTGTGGTGTCTAGGCTAGGCAAGTGAGCTTGGGTAACTTAAAAGGCCCGTCTCACGATTCGTGAGCGGATCCCTCCCTCCTCACTTGTACTTACCTAGCCACAATTGGCGGTGAAGAGACGATTTGAGACTTCTAATGACTTATCGTTTAGACCATAGAAGTAGGCTAGTTGGCTTAGGAAACCCTAACAACTAAAATACGGAAAACTAAACTCTTTTGCAAATAAATACCCTATATTTATAAAACCGTTTCCCTAAATGAAAAGTATTTATAAAACCTAAGCAAAGTGCCGCTACAACCCACTTTTGGGGAACCTGTTAGGGATGGTACGGTTCATCGTGCACCTGCAGGCTAGTAGTGCGAGATTCAGACCTCCGCAAGGAGCATTCGGTCTCGAAAGGTTTAAAATACGATATTTAAGGAAAATGAGATTTTTGAAAATAAAATATTCATTTAAAAATTATTCATGTTTTAATATATATATATAATTATCATTTAAACACATATTTTATTATAATATGAAATTTCCACATTTTCCTAAAAAATTACAAGATTAAAAGTTACACTAAAATACCATGAATTTCAGATAAAACAATTAATACTTTTATTAGGATATATTCACTAGAATAACACAAATAAAATTCACATTTATTATAACAATAAAGACGATTATTAAATACTTGAGGTGTATTTTGAAAACTATACAAAAGTACTTTTTACATAAAACCCTCTCAAGTTTCACAAATTACAATAAGGTCCCTAACTAATATTGAACTTCAAATTTATCTTTCTTTTAGTCTGACTCGGGTTAGAGTCTGACTAATTTCTGACTTGAATATGATTCAAGTCAATCTATATTCTTTTATATTCCAATACAATTTGAATACATGAATCCATGAATCCAGTTAACAATATATTCATTTTGACTGAATCAAACCATGGATATTCATCCATTATCCTGATATTCCATTTACCTGATTACACAGTTGCAACATATTTACTGATATCATGGTTTTGGTCAGTCACTCAACTTACATATTCCAATACCACATTACTGTTAAAACACTACGGGGTTTAAAGGGGTAGATTGGTACGGAAGGTGTTAAAGGTGGCACGAGATGGTCAGATTAAGACACCTAACCTGAATCCTATTGCTGTTGTACCGTGGCATAACGGTTCCTTGTACTTTCCTTTTGCCCTGATCTCTAGCATATAGAGATCCCCCTCGTATACACTGGCATCCTTCTGTACCAAGCTACAAACAACAGCGTTAACTCAATATTCCATAATATTCAACAATGTAATACTTTAGAAAATACTGTTACTCTGTCATTCTCATTCTTCTTATTCTTTGGGACTTACCGAGCGACCTGTTCGCTGACGACATTCTATTTCTATTTTCTTTGAATGTCGTCAGGTGCGTTGGACCAAGCTGAGATCGAGCCCACCGGTGAAGATTTGGAGCAGTTCCAGGAAGATCCAGAGCTCTAGATACTGTACCTTGTTCTTTCCAGTTTATTTCATTTCCTGTTATGCCACTGTTTAGGCATTGCTTTTCATTCCAGTTGTATTTTCTTTTCCTGCATTGTAAAAAGAATGTTATTAATAAAAGTTGCTGTTATTTCTATATCATTTGTCTCTTGTGATTTACTTTATATTGCTTAGTTACGCTTAGCGTATGTACTTCTGAATGTATACGTAGCGGGCCTCGTCGCGTCCACTTCGCCGTACACTGGGAAGCGGGGCGTGACAGTCCTACACAGAGGTTTCTTGACTCAGGCAAAATGGAGTAGGAGCACATATGTGATATGTGTGGGACCGAGGATAATGCGGTATGTGATACCGTATTGGATTCTCGCGATATGAGATATCGGCAGGGTTACAAATTAAACAATGGTTTAGGGTTTAAACTTGGTTCGGGTTTGGATTAGGGTTAGCTTTTGCATGAAGCTTCCATGAAGCTTCATGAAGCTTCCATGAAGCTTCATGAAGCTTTGACTTTGTTTTTAGCTAGATATTTTGTTAACCCAATCCAAACCATTAACTCTAGTCAATTCTCTACATGGGTTAACTCCTTCATGCTTAACCCTTAGTTAGATTTTTAACCACTACAATAATTCATTATTCATCACAAAAGGATTCATTCTTCTTCTTCCTTGAGTTCCTTCTTGAAAAAGCTTTCTAGTTTTGCTTTTGTGATGAAAGTGAGTGAGAAAAAGATTATAAATGAGAGCAAAAATCCTACTTCATCATCATCATCTATCCTTGCCATTTAGATGAGGGTGTTCACATCATTTCATGAGTGATAGCTTGTGTTAACGAAACTTCAAGGTAGATCATCTATGTTATCGAAGATCGGAAGCAAGACTGCATCTTTCTCTTCATGGAACCTCTAGAGAGTCCGGAACACGATGATCGCAGCGAAGGAACCTCAACACGGAGCTTAAGAAGTGAAGGACCGGATCTACAAAGGTTGTAATCCCTCTCACTTAGTGTTAAAGAGTTTAACATGCTTGTTTTCGCCTAAACCCTAGTTTAAAGATCCGGCTTTGGGTTGTTCGACACGGCTAATTTTTTAATCGGGCATGGTTGATGCCTTATAGAACCTTGTGAGCGTGCCTAGCAACCCTACAGTGGTATCAAAGCCAAGCTAAAGCTTTAGGCGAAGTCTGAGCGAAGTTTAAAGTCCGATCGAACCCGGATACCCCGATGTTTACCCCTCTCTGGATATTTTTCAAAAATGTGATTTTTTATGAATTAAAAATTCTCAGAAAATAAAGCAGGAAAAACTAAGAATTACTGTGAAGTACGGTCCACTAAGTCGCTCATGTGACCGCGGAACCGCGGCCAAACCAAGGGTTTGGCGGCGGTTCCGTGGCCAAAATTTGACTTAGTCCCTCATATTTCATATATTTATTCTTAGGTCCTTTCTTGTCATTTTTTTCTGAGAATTTTTTAATTCCACTCAAGTGTTGAGTTTTATAGGGTTGTATTGGGGACTCGTTGATTCGATCGGATCATTTAACTTTGTTTAGTTTGTCCGGGTAAATTTTAGAAATTGTTAAAATGTTCGAACGGATATCAATAACTCACTTTTTCCCCAGTCGGAAAAGTTTTCAAAAGTTGGATTTTTTCTTGAGTTTGAAACTTTCTAAGTCGTGCAAGTAACGCGGTGGACCCACTAGAAGACAACAAACCTTAACTCGATTATGTGGCCGTCTTGAACTGCCTCTAAACCTTAGGGTTTGGGGCAGTACGGCGTGCCACATGTGAGGCATTGGCTTGACCCTTCTACGGCTGGACCATTGGTACTGTGTCATGTGATGGATGTTTTTAAAACTGATTTCAAGCATTGAGATATATTGGGGAAAACTTGGGTGTTTGATTATTCGATCGGAATGTTTAACACTGTTTATTTATCTGGAATGTGATACAATATTTGGAATCCACAAGTAGTTATGAGATAACTAATTTGAATGTTATAAACATAGCAGTTTAGTTTCAGATGATTGGTTGCCACGGAATTTTGATGTGATCAAAAGTCCGTCGCAATCACGTAGCGTACGCGGATACTCGCCGGGTAAACTTAATAGACAGCCATGCCCCATAGCCCCGACCAAGTGACTGTAGGAGATCCCCGTCGCCAAAAGCATCCGTTCGGGTGCTCACGGCAGCGATGTTCCGCCTTAGTGCACTTCGTCGACGGCATCCGGGGGTACGACCGTCTACTAAAGTTTGCGACGAGTATTCGATCAGGATGTCGGGAATCTTGTTGAATTGCCCGACTTGATATTGAAAAGAGTTTTCGATAATGAGACTAAAATGCGGGGTTTATAATTGTTAGGCATGCGATGTCTAAAGAATTCATTTGGTTAGGCATGCGATGTCTAAAGAGGTTGCGGATTCCAACTGTTGTAGTTTTACACTTTCTTTTCTGTGACCGTAAGTGTAGTATGTGGTGTATCGCCGGCTTCGTTGCTATACATCAACGACAATCGGGATACGCATACTTGCTTACGTTGATGATATGAGATATTATGTGTTGCTGTGATATGTTATATTGGATCGTCGCGTTCTGAATAGCCGGGGGTTTTATGTGAGATGAGAGTTTTTCTTTTTCATTCATGTAAAATTCATTTGTATGTAATATTCTTTTATTGGGGCACTTCCAGACTGAGGATGATGTCACCTTTGTATATTATTCATTTTTCCGCATTAGGTAGACCCAAGGCGGGGAGCACAAGTAACCGGGTTCTAGGGTCCAGTGGGAGACCATCTCGAGGAGTCGAGACCGGGTCTCCTAACCCTAGAATTGGCAGTGTTGCTTGCCGCTCTCGTAGGGGTCTAGGGATGTGGGTTTGGCTATTCATCGCGACCGTGGAATCTGTGTTTTATACAGGCTCGTACTAAAACACGTACATCCTAGTATATCCAATATTTCATATATGTTTCTTCTGCTGCAATGTTCTGTGATGAGATCATATTACTGCCTGAGATGAATGTTTATATTATATATATGAGTATATGTTATATTGCTGATTTTGTTTCAAATGTGATGCTTGTGAAGCATAATAAAATGGGACTTCATTAATGAGATTAATGAAATAAAAGAAACCTAAAGATGTTGTAGAAACTTGTCTCAAAAACAGGTAGCTCTAGTTCTTGCTTTGCATAGCGGTGTTCCTTGTAGAACATCCAGCACGTTATTCGATAAGGAAAGAGCTGAGATCCCTTCACCGGGAGTGACCTCTTTAGTGAAACTAGCAGATGCTACAAACTCGGTTTGTCTTTTGATTGCTTCTATAGTTCTTGCTTTGCACAGCGGTATTTGTGAAATATCCTGCACCTTATTCGATGAGGAAAGAGCCGACGATCCCTTCACCGGGAGTGACCTCTTTAGCAAAACTAGAAAAGCCTAAAAAACACTCCATTTAAAATCACTCGATTCTACAACGATATCAAGTTCATTACGCAAAGGGTTTTCTTAAAAACCTGTCGTAGCCCTCCGTCATTTCAGATAAGTACTAGTTAGTATTCGTACTGCGGTAGTTTAGCCTTCGTCAAGGCGTAGTGTACGGTAGCTAACTTGTGCTTATCTGCTAGCATACGATGCGTTTGGATTAGGGTATTCGTACGGCGTAGTTTGGCCTTCATTAAGGGTCGTGCGGGTGGGTTTAATTCAATCAAGAAATGAACGGGTTGAACTTGACTAGCGGACTATGGGTAGTTTGGCCTTCGTCAAGGTCATAGGACGCTAGGGGTAAATATTATTGGGAATTTCAAGTGTTTAAATTTGCAATGAGATTGCATACCTTCTATGAGATAGTTGGATCCCGATACTGTTAGTGTATATGCCCTAGAGGCCATTACTGTATCATACTAGTTTGTATATTACTTAATGGAAGCTTGGGATATTCACCTTGTATAAACAATCTTGCTCAATATAGTAGTATGCTACTTGGTTTGTTTCTACTTCAATGTGTACATGTGTTTATTTTGCGATATCACCTATACGCATTAGTGGAGCCCTTAGGATCTTTGCTTGATTACCAGCGTTGTGATGGCAGTCACACTAGTGGGGGCTGGGTAATCTGTAAGCACATCCTTATACAGGTCCCTAGTCGCAGGACTATCGAGACAGGGCATCGATACTCCGGAGTAGACTAGCGTATGCGCTTCTCATCCCAGTGTGGGAGATGGTCTGTCCCACAGCCATCAGTACGTCGTACTGGAGATAGTATACGGGTGCTCGTTGGGTTACGAGTACACTGGACAGGACTCGTCGGGAACTGACAGGTTGGTATTATACCTATCGTCAGTTATCAGTTCCCAGGTGACATGAGTATTGCTTAGTCTGCTGACTTGACACTGGCACTTCGCCTCGAGTGTGTTCCCACTGCACTTTGATCACTACCCTACCACGGCTCAAAGGAGTCGTGCAAACAGGTAGTGGTTGGGTGCAGTCCCGAAGCACTTGGAGGCAGTGACGGTTAGACAGGATTCGTCTCTCCCGGTATTGGGGGTTGACATCGCGCTGTGTCTAGGAGAGCCATTACACGAGTAGTCCCTGGCCAGGGCAAGCGAGATATACTGGTAGGCTTCCAGTGTTATCTCAGGGTGTTTTGGGCTTCACTCCGACACGACTTGTACCGCTATTGGGGGACTAACGTTTTACCGCCCCCTAGGCCCGACATGCGATGTATCAGACGAACAGACCGGACTGTACGGAGAATGTCACATTCAGACTCAGTAGGAGTTCAGATGGGGTTCACCTCGTCAGCCTTCTTGTCGGCATCTACCTGGGGACCGTTACGCACAGCTAGTGCCGCTTGCGGTCTGTGGTTAAACCCACTGCCAGCGTAGTGTCGAGTCTTTAGAGTCCCACACAGAGGGTATTCGCCTCTGGGCAAAACAGAGTAGAGGTCGCATGGTTTTGCGACAGGGTTCGTTCTCATCCGCGCACTTGTGCACGTTTGGAGTCCGGACGGATATTGCCAGCGGGCTCTGGTTTCAGCCGGATACTGGTATATGTTTTGGGGTTACTTTTATCTCTCAGTATTCATGTTCCTCGAAACAAGAATGCAGGTGTGTATGCACAGTTGTTTGAGGCGGAAGAAGAGGTTTTTCATTAGGGTTTCGGAACGGGTGCGCATACACAGTTGACAGTCGTCTTTTTTCCAAACCCTAATGAATTAGTGAGATATCTATTAATAATAGTAATTAAATGAAATTATGTTATGGTTGGTTTTGTTGACTTGTTGATCATGGTTGACTTGTTGACCATGGTTGAATGTTTGACCATCATCATTATTTTGCAAGGATGCTCCTTGATTCTTGCCAACATTCATTTAATGAAGTATGATAGTGGTCATTCCAAAACAACCATCAACTATTCTCATTTGAATTATTATTACTAATTAGATAATTCTTTTTCTTTTGATATGGTTGCAAAAAGGAAAAAGATAGCTCATTCTATCATAATCATTCTCTCTCCTCACTTCATCTTCTTCTTCCTCAAGCTCAAGGAGAATCCTTCTCATGTGTTGAGAATCCCTCTCCTTGAAAAGAAAACACCCCTTATACACTCTCTACTCACTCTAGGATCAAAGGTTTAGCAAGCCGAAGTTTCTAGTTCTCTCAAAGTTCGAGAAAGAGCCCGAAGGTTGAACCCTCAGGTGGATCCATCTTCGACGGAAGAAGGCGACGAGTTAAGAACCATCAACCTCTACAAAGTTTGAAGAAGAAGGAGTTCAAGTTTAGGTATAACCATCTTTCCGAGTAGCTAACTCTCTTTAGCATGTTTGCTAGTTTTAGTTTAGGAAAAGATCCCGACTTTGTTAGTCCATGTTGCCCCATGCGCTAAAAATTTGATTTTTATACCGTTTCCGCCTCCCTGTAAGAACCGGGGGTCGCAACGTGGACTTACAGTGGTATCAGAGCCTAACTAAACTTAAACTAGCTTGGTAGCGAAGTGTATGGAAGTTCGAAACCGAAAAATCGCAAAACCGGAAAATCCAAAACCCTAAGTTTCTGTTGAAATTTTTTGTGCTCTAAAAGTAAAACTTTGTACTCCTAAAATCGGCTCAGGGTTTTGTAAGAACACCCAAGAAAAACGATCTCCTAATTCCTTCAAACCGCCGCGGATCCGCGGCCTCATCTATTCTCTTGGCCGCGGATCCGCCACCGTTTGGGCTCTTCATGCGATCGTGTTTTGTGCAGTGTTCTTCTGGTAGGGTTTTGGGATTTTTCAAATATGTTATATGTGCCCAGATTTTCCAGAGAAGAAATTTACTTTTGGGGTCCTATAAATCCGTATTTTTTTCGAACTTCGCTACACTTTGGCTATGTTGGTTATATCTGTGATGTTTGCATGTATTGAACGTCGGCTAATCGCTATAAGTCGATTAGTCGGGGTTATACATCTCTGTGATCTGTGTTTGATATTGGAATGTGTATATGAATGTGTTGGACTGTCGCGGGTGAATAGCCGGGGTGGATGTGAGATGAGCTTTTGTTTTTCTTTCATTCATTTGTAAATGTAAATTGATGTAATAATATTATTTGTATGGCCGCACAACCGGGTCGGGGTTGTAGCCGTCATTGTATAATTCTTTTTACTGTTTTTGCTCCTAGGATAGACCCATGGAGGGGTGCACAAACTACCGGGTACTTGGCGGGTAGTTTGCCACACCCGTAGGGGTCTTGGGTGGGGTATTTGCTATTCACCGCGACCGTGTAATCCGCTTTTTGTTGCAGGCTCGAATGGATTGCGGATTGCTAGTATATCCAATGTATTCATCTATGATCTGTAATGTCTATCATTGCTTTATATTTAGGCGTTGCTTATGTTTTACAGCCGCGCTAGCCCAGCCCCCGCTCTGTCGTTAGTTAAGTAACCTAACGGGTGATGACGGGACCCCGTGGCGAATGCGAATGGCATAAGCGTACGTCATATTTTGGTTGTTTTCTGCAATGGTAGGATTAAATGATGGGACGCATTAAAAGAACTAATGCAAGAATATCACGCATTAAAAGAACTAATGCAAGATAATAAACCAAGTTAAAGTCGTTGGAACACTTTCGAAAAACCACTCGGTTCTTTTCAAAACTAACTTTTAAATGCGGAGCTTGAGCCACTCCTTCTAAAAGCTATCTCGTTCCATCGATTATATCAAGTTCACTACGTTCACGGTTTTACCAAAACCATTCGTAGCCCTCCGTCGTTTCACATAAATAGTCAATAGTATTCAAGCTATGTATTTTGGCCAAAGTCAAGGCAGAGTGATTGGTAGCTATTGGGTATTCATGTGTAACATAGATAGATGCGTTGATTTGGGACAGTCGTACTGCCATTTTGGCCAAAGTCAAGGGTAGGTGCGGATGGATCCAAATTAACCTGGATAGTGACGGGTAGAACTTGACATGTGACTTATGATATTTTGGCCAAAGTCAAGGTCATAAGAGCATGGGGAAAAAATCCACATCGGGAGTTTCATAAGTACTGAAACTTGCTAGATTTGCATACCATTTGGAGTGTGATGATTCTGGTAGGATTCCTTCAGTTTCGTCACGCAATGATATTTGGATCCCGATCCTACTGTGAGTATATGCTACTCCTCAGGAAATTTCTCACTAAACGATCAATGCTATAAACCTAGTAGGTGCCTAGAAAGGTGTTAGCGGGGCTACGCCCCCAGGGAAAAGAGGTTCTTAAATTAAGGAACTTCGCGAAAGCGTTGGAAAACCTCCCTCGAAGTACCGACACTGGCCTGGCTGAACGGTTAAGCAAGTATTGTGCGGTGGGATTGATCCCGGCTAATTCTTCCTTTGTGGTTTGAGGAGGGATTCGAGAGACAGTGGAAGCCATCCTGTTTAGACAAATTAAAAACCATTCTAAACTTGCAAGAGCATCATGCTAAAGTGTTTCTTCTCTCCCCCCTGCAGCGACCAAATTCGAAATGACTGGACTTAAGTTACTTCTAGATAAAAACATACTGACAGGGCCAAACTACAAAGATTGGCTCAGGAATGTCAAAATGGCAATCACTTACGACAAGCTGGGGTATCTTCTTACCACCAAAGCTCCCCCCGTCCCAGGTCCCACCTCCAGCGTCGCGGATAAGGAAATCCGTAAGACTTGGGAGATTGATTGCGCGAAGGCCAGGTGCCTCGTGCTTGCCTCTATGGACAACGAACATCAGAGGAGGCATGAGAATATGGACTTAGAATCCATATTTCTTCATACAAAAGAACTGTATGGAGAGCAGTCTCGTATCGCAAGATACGAAGTGTCGAAGAAGTTATTTTCGGCAAAGTTGGCCGTCGGATCATCGGTAGCGGACCACGTGCTTAAGATGATTGGCTACATTGAGGAGCTCGCGGAACTTGGGACCACGTTGGAAAGTGAACTCTATACGGATTTAATTCTCCAGTCCCTTCCATCCACTTACGCCCAGTTTATACTGAACTTCAACTTACAAGAAAAGGAAGTTGAACTTTCAGAACTCCTCAACATGCTGAGGAGCGCAGAGGGCACCCTACAGAAGGGTAGGGAAACACCCTCTTTGTTTGTAGGAGGATCTTCTTCCTCTAGGTCCAAGGCGAAAGCCAAGGGAAAGAGGAAGAAAGCCCCCGCCAAACCAAGAGGCGGTGTTAGTAAAGTGGGTACGAAGGGAAAGAAAAGGCAACAAAGATTGCGGGGAAGCTTGTTGGAAAGGAAGAATGCTTCTATTGTCATAAGAGTGGACACTGGAAGAAAGATTGCAGGGCTTAGAAGGCCAGGACACAGGAACTGAAGCAGGTTGCGGCTTCAGCTTCAGGTGTGTATGTTATTGAAAACTGTCTTTCTATAAACTCTACTTCCTGGGTATTGGATACCGGATCAGGATCTCATATCTGTAATTCTTTGCAGGCGTTGAGAAACCGTAGGGTTTTGAAGGCAGGTGACATGACCCTCAGAGTTGCGAACGGAGTTAGCATGGATGCTAAAGCCGTGGGGGACTATCACCTGGGAATGTCAGAAGGGCATGTTTTGGTTTTGCTTAATTGCTTTTTTGTACCCAATGCAACTTGTAATATCATTTCTGTATCTTTGGTTTCTAAAGAAGGTTATGAATTTGCGTTTGTAAGTAATGTTGTAAACATTCACCTTAATCAAGTTTTGATTGGGTCAGGTACACTGAGCAATGGTATATACGTATTAAACCAACCACAGATTTTCAATATCCAGAATACACACAAAAGAAAGTCTCCAGATATCAATCAGACTTTCTTATGGCATTGTAGACTGGGTCACATCAATGAGAGAAGGTTGACTAAGTTACATACAGAAGGATATTTGGATCCGTTCGAATATCAATCGTATGCCACTTGTCAATCCTGTCTCAAAGGAAAGATGACAAAGACTCCGTTCACTGGACACGGAGTAAGAGCGAGCGAGCTCTTGGGACTCGTACACAGCGACGTGTGCGGTCCAATATCTACACATGCGCGAAGCGGTTATTCTTACTTCATTACTTTTACGGATGATTTTTCTAGGTACGGTTATGTCTTCTTAATGAAACATAAGTCCGAAGCCTTTGAAAAGTTCCAGGAATATAAGAATGAAGTAGAAAAACAGACCGGCAAAAGTATCAAGATTCTAAGATCGGATCGAGGTGGAGAATACTTAAGTGCCGAGTTCCTGAATTATTAAAAGAGAATGGAATTCTCTCTCAGCTTACTCCTCCATACACTCCGCAACACAACGGTGTATCGGAGAGACGGAACCGAACCCTATTGGATATGGTACGGTCCATGATGAGTGACGCTGAGTTACCGCGATCATTCTGGGGGTATGCGCTAGAATCAGCTGCGTACCTTTTGAACCGAGTTCCTACTAAGACTGTGCCTACTACACCATATGAGATGTGGTGTGGGAAGAGACCCCATCTCAGTCACATTAAGACTTGGGGAAGTCCGGCTTTTGTTAAAAAGCAGCATGCGGACAAGCTCGAGGCGCGCTCAGTACTGTGTAAGTTTGTGGGATATCCAAAGAATTCCAAGGGATATCTCTTCTACTACGAGGAGGAACAAAAAGTTCTTGTTTCTCGTCATGTCCACTTTCTAGAACACCAGTTCTTAGAAAAAGAATTAAGTGGGAGCGCAGTAGAACTGGAAGAAATTCCAGAACCACAGACTATTACTGAAAGCTTAGTGGAACCAGATGGTTCAAATGAACAGGACATTCCTACGCCGCTCCGCAGAAGTAGTAGGCAGTCTCATCCGCCCGAGAGATACTACGGTTTTCTCATAGACGGGGATAGAGAGGATTGCATCATAGATTATGATGAGCCTACTAGCTTCCAGCAGGCCGTTCAGAGCGTTGACTCGGTAAAATGGCTGGATGCAATGCGGACTGAAATGGAGTCCATGTACACCAACAAAGTATGGACGTTGGACATTGCTCCAGACGGGGTAAAACCCGTAGGATGCAAGTGGATCTTCAAAAGGAAGATTGGTGTAGATGGACAGGTTGAGACCTATAAAGCTAGACTTGTAGCAAAGGGTTTCCGTCAAAGACCTTGCTTGGACTATGACGAAACCTTTTCTCCAGTGGCTATGCTGAAATCCATTCGGATCCTTCTTGCCATTGCTGCCTTCCACGATTATGAGATTTGGCAGATGGACGTAAAAACCGCTTTTCTAAATGGAAATTTAGAGGAGTGTGTCAATATGGATCAGCCAGAGGGTTTCATTCAGAGTGGGAGCAGCGGAAAGGTGTGCAAGTTGCTTAAGTCCATCTATGGACTAAAGCAGGCATCGCGGAGTTGGAACATCTGTTTTGATGAAACGGTCAAAGAATTTGGCTTTATCAAAAATCCAGATGAACCATGCATCTATTGTAGATTTGTAGCGAGAACTGTAGTATTCCTCGTTTTATACGTGGATGACATTCTCTTAATAGGAAATGACATTCCTATGCTACAATCTGTCAAGGGGTTCTTGTCACAAAGCTTCTCCATGAAAGACCTGGGTGATGCTTCGTACATCCTGGGGATCCGGATCCATCGTGATAGATCCAAGAGGATATTAGGACTTTCACAGTCCAGGTACATCGACACTATACTGAAAAGATTCAGTATGGAAGATTCCAAGCGCGGTAACCTACCGGCTTGTCACGGGATCACCCTCTCTAAAGAGATGTCTCCCAAGACTGATTTGGAGAGGGATCGCATGTCTATTATACCCTACGCTTCTGCGGTAGGCTCTATAATGTATGCGATGTTGTGTACCAGACCGGATGTAGCTTATGCACTGAGTGTGGTAAGCAGGTATCAGTCAAACCCTGGGGAGAAACACTGGATAGCAGTAAAGAACATTCTCAAGTACCTAAGGAGGACTAAGGAGATGTTCTTGGTGTATGGCGGAAAAGACCTCCAGATCAAGGCCTTTGCTGACTCCAGCTTCCAGAGTGACAAGGATGATTCCAAGTCCATGTCGGGTTTTGTCTTTAACCTCAATGGAGGGGCGGTGTGTTGGAAAAGTTCCAAACAGGAAACCGTTGCAGACTCGATGATGGAAGCGGAATACATCGCTGCATCTGATGCCGCAAAAGAAGCTGTCTGGATAAGGAAGTTCTTAAAAGAACTTCAGGTGGTTCCGTCCATTGTTGACCCAATACCTCTGTATTGCGACAACAACGGGGCTATAGCTTTAGCGAAGGAACCCAGGTCCCATCAGAGATCCAGGCACATCTTGAGGCGGTATCACCTGATCAGGGAGATCGTGGATCGCAAGGAGATCGAGGTTCGGAGGGTTGCTTCAGAAGAAAACACTGCAGATCCATTCACCAAGGCCCGACCCCAGACTCAGTTCGAGCGGCTGATCGAGATGATAAGTCTTCGATACGCCAGTACATGGCCTTAGTGCAAGTGGGAGATTGTTAGTGTATATGCCCTAGAGGCCATTACTGTATCATACTAGTTTGTATATTACTTAATGGAAGCTTGGGATATTCACCTTGTATAAACAATCTTGCTCTATATAGTAGTATGCTACTTGGTTTGTTTCTACTTCAATGTGTACATGTGTTTATTTTGCGATATCACCTATACGCATTAGTGGAGCCCTTAGGATCTTTGCTTGATTACCAGCGTTGTGATGGCAGTCACACTAGTGGGGGCTGGGTAATCTGTAAGCACATCCTTATACAGGTCCCTAGTCGCAGGAATATCGAGACAGGGCATCGATACTCCGGAGTAGACTAGCGTATGCGCTTCTCATCCCAGTGTGGGAGATGGTCTGTCCCACAGCCATCAGTACGTCGTACTGGAGATAGTATACGGGTGCTCGTTGGGTTATGATTACACTGGACAGGACTCGTCGGGAACTGACAGGTTGGTATTATACCTATCGTCAGTTATCAGTTCCCAGGTGACATGAGTATAGCTTAGTCCGCTGACTTGACACTGGCACTTCGCCTCGAGTGTGTTCCCACTGCACTTTGATCACTACCCTACCACGGCTCAAAGGAGTCGTGCAAACAGGTAGTGGTTGGGTGCAGTCCCGAAGCACTTGGAGGCAGTGACGGTTAGACAGGATTCGTCTCTCCCGGTATTGGGGGTTGACATCGCGCTGTGTCTAGGAGAGCCATTACACGAGTAGTCCCTGGCCAGGGCAAGCGAGATATACTGGTAGGCTTCCAGTGTTATCTCAGGGTGTTTTGGGCTTCACTCCAACACGACTTGTACCGCTATTGGGGGACTGACGTTTTACCGCCCCCTAGGCCCGACATGCGATGTATCAGACGAACAGACCGGACTGTACGGAGAATGTCACATTCAGACTCAGTAGGAGTTCAGATGGGGTTCACTTCGTCAGCCTTCTTGTCGGCATCTACCTGGGGACCGTTATGCACAGCTAGTGCCGCTTGCGGTCTGTGGTTAAACCCACTGCCAGCGTAGTGTCGAGTCTTTAGAGTCCCACACAGAGGGTATTCGCCTCTGGGCAAAACAGAGTAGAGGTCGCATGGTTTTGCGACAGGGTTCATTCTCATTCGCGCACTTGTGCACGTTTGGAGTCCGGACGGATATTGCCAGCGGGCTCTGGTATGAGCCGGATACTGGTATATGTTTTGGGGTTAATTTTATCTCTCAGTATTCATGTTCCTCGGAACAAGAATGCATGTGTGTATGCACAGTTGTTTGAGGCGGAAGATGAGGTTTTTCATTAGGGTTTCGGAACGGGTGCGCATGCACAGTTGACAGTCGTCTTTTTTCCAAACCCTAATGAATTAGTGAGATATCTATTAATAATAGTAATTAAATGAAATTATGTTATGGTTGGTTTTGTTGATTTGTTGACCATGGTTGACTTGTTGACCATGGTTGAATGTTTGACCATCATCATTATTTTGCAAGGATGCTCTTTGATTCTTGCCAACATTCATTTAATGAAGTATGATAGTGGTCATTCCAAAACAACCATCAACTATTCTCATTTGAATTATTATTACTAATTAGATAATTCTTTTTCTTTTGATATGGTTGCAAAAAGGAAAAAGATAGCTCATTCTATCATAATCATTCTCTCTCCTCACTTCATCTTCTTCTTCCTCAAGCTCAAGGAGAATCCTTCTCATGTGTTGAGAATCCCTCTCCTTGAAAAGAAAACACCCCTTAGACACTCTCTACTCACTCTAGGATCAAAGGTTTAGCAAGCCGAAGTTTCTAATTCTCTCAAAGTTCGAGAAAGAGCCCGAAGGTTGAACCCTCAGGTGGATCCATCTTCGACGGAAGAAGGCGACGAGGAAAGTGTTAGTGTATATGCCCTAGAGGCCATTACTGTATCATACTAGTTTGTATATTACTTAATGGAAGATTGGGATATTCACCTTGTATATACAATCTTGCTCAAAATAGTAGTATGCTACTTGGTTTGTTTCTACTTCAATGTGTACATGTGTTTATTTTAGTATATCGCCTATACACATTAGTGGAGCTTGATTACCAGCGATGTGATGGCCGTCACACTAGTGGGGCTGGGTAATCTATAAGCACATCCTTATGCAGGTCCCTGGTCGCAGGACTATCGAGACAGGGCATCGATACTCCGGAGTAGACCAGCGCATGCGCTTCTCATCCCAGTGTGGGAGACGGTCTGTCCCACAGCCGTCAGTACGTCGTACTTGAGATAGTATGCGGGTGCTCGTTAGGTTACGGGTACACTGGACAGGACTCGTCGGGAACTGACTAGTTGGTATTATGCCTATCGTCAGTTATCAGTTCCCACGTGACATGAGTACAGCTTAGTCCGCTGACTTGACACTGTCACTTCGCCTCGAGTGTGTTCCCACTGTACTTTGATCACTACCCTACCACGGCTCAAAGGAGTCGTGCAAACAGGTAGTGGTTGGGTGTAGTCCCGAAGCACTTGGAGGCAGTGACGGTTAGACAGGATTCGTCTCTCCCGGTATTGGGGGTTGACATCGCGCTGTGTCTAGGAAAGCCATTACACGAGTAGTCCCTGGCCAGGGCAAACGAGATATACTGGTAGGTTTCCAGTGTTATCTCAGGGTGTTTTGGGCTTCGCTCCGGCACGACTTGTACCGCTATTGGGGGACTGACGTTTACCGCCCCCTAGGCCCGCCATGCGATGTATCAGACGAACAGACCGGACTGTACGGAGAATGTCACACTCAGGCTCAGTAGGAGTTCAGATGGGTTTCGCCTCGTCGGTCTTCTTGTCGGCATTACCTGGGGACCGTTACGCACAGCTAGTGCCGCTTGCGGTCTGTGGTTAAACCCACTGCCAGCGTAGTGTCGAGTCTTTAGAGTCCCACACAGAAAGCTTTTCGCCTTTAGGCAAAAGAGTAGAGGTCGCATGGTATTGCGAAAGGTCGCATGGTTTTGTGACAGGGTTCGGTCACATCCGTGCACTTGTGCACGTGCAGTGTCCGGACAGTTTGCACTAGCGGGCTTTGGTTTAAGCCAGATCCTAGTGTACCTTTTGGGATTGGATTTATCCAGTGTGCATTCGTGTTCCTCGGAACGCGGATGTGGGTGTGTATGCACAGTTGACAGGGAGGCAGAGGCAGCGGATTCTCATTAGGGTTGTTGACAGTTGACCGTTGACTATTTGACTTTTTGCTCAACCCTAATGAGAATATGATATGTGATTAACTATTATATTAATTAAGTATTATGGTGACATGGTTGTGGGGGATTGACTTTGTTGACTTGTTGACTTTTGTTGACTTTGTTGACTTGTTGACTTTTTGTTGACTTGTTGACTTGTTGACTTTTGTTGACTTGTTGACTTTGTTGACCGGTGGACTAGGCTTGACTAGTTGACCATCATGATAACCACAGCCATCATTTCATGGCAAAGACTTTTGTTTGCTTGCTCATTTGTGTAAAATGAGTGCATGAAATGATTTGGTTATGGTTGCTTCAACCATCACATAAGACTTTTTTAGTATGATGAGTTATGATGACTTTGGATTATGAGAGGGTGAGATACAAAAGACTTGCTCATTCTTTCTTGCTCATTCTCTCTCTTGTTCTTGAGCTCTCTTGTTTTTGCTCTCACCCTCAACCTCTTGCTCCCTCTCTTGATTCTATGGTTCTCTTGTCTCATGAGTTGAGAATCAAGAACCATAGATAAAATCCCATACAAACTCTTCTCTACTCATTCTAGTTCACTAGGTTTAGCAAACCAAGTGAACTAGTTTCTTCAAAGAACGAAGAAGGAGCTAAAGGTTGGAGCTTTCAGGTGGATCTATCTTCGGCGTACGGAGACGACGGGAAGAAGCCAATCCGGACCACCATCGGAGTTTGAAGACGAAGGAGTTCAAGACAAGCAAAGTATAACCCCCTAACCGAGTAGCTAGAAACTCGTAGTTAGGTTGCTAGATAGATGTTTAACCAAGATCCGGGTTATAGGTCCATGTTACCACCTCCGTAAAAAATCGTTTTTTACCAAATTCCGCATTCCCGAAAGTACCGGGAGAGGTAGCATGGACTTACAGTGGTATCAGAGACAGGTTAAACTCTATCTAACATGTTAGCAAGTAACTAGAAGATCGATCAAAGAAAAAGTCCCGAAAACAAACCCCGAAATTCGAAGTTTCTGTCGATTTTTATACTGTTCAAAAGTTGATTATTTTCACACCTAAAATCGGCTCAGGCTTTTCTGTGAACACCCACCAAAATTGGTCCAACGATCGAGTCAAAGCGCCGCGGAAACGCGGCGGGAGCACGCTCCCGCCGCGGATCCGCGGCCGAGTTGACTCGGCCGTGGTCCATTTTTGGTGCAGTGTTCTTCTGGGGGTATTTTGAGATTTTTGGAATATATATTTTCAACCCAGATTTTCCAGAACGAAAAATTTATTTTTGGGGTCCCGAAAATCCGTATTTTTGATCGAACTTCTAAAAGACTTAAGCTAACGGGTTTTCTGTAATGTGATATTTGTATTGAACGTCTACTAATCGCTATATGTCGATTAGTGGGGGTTATACAAATCTGTGATCTGTAATGTTGATGGAATGTGTATATGAATATGTTGGATTGTCGCGGGTGAATAGCCGGGGGTTGTGAGACGAGAGTTTTCTTTTCTTTCAATTCATGTAAATTTGTAAATTGATGTAATAATTATTTGTATGGCCGCACAACCGGGTCGGGGTTGTAGCCGTCATTGTATAATTTCTTTTTACTGTTTTTTGCTCCTAGGATAGACCCATGGAGGGGGTGCACAAACTACCGAGTATGCCGAAGTGTCGAGTAGCCTACTCATGGAGATGAGGGAGGTTGCTACGCTTCGGGTACTTGGCGGGTAGTTTGCCGCACCCGTAGGGGTCTTGGGTAGGGTATTGGCTATTCACCGCGACCGTGTAATCTGTCTTTCGTTACAGGCTCGTACGAATTACAGATTCCTAGTATATCCAATGTATTCATCTGTGATCTGAAATGTTTATCATTGCAGTATATCTATATATGATATTATTTAGGCGTTGCTTATGTTTTACAGACGCGCTAGCCCAGCCCCCGCTCTGTCGTTAGTTAAGTAACCTAACGGGTAATGACGGGGCCCAGTGGCGAATGCGAATGGCATAAGCGTACGTCATATTTTGGTTGTTTTCTGCAATGGTAGGATTAAATGATGGGACGCATTAAAAGAACTAATGCAAGAATATCACGCATTAAAAGAACTAATGCAAGCAAAACATGCATTAAAAGAACTAATGCAAGAAAATAAACCATGTATAAGTCGTTGGAACACTTTCGAAAAACCACTCGGTTCTTTTCAAAAACAAACTTTTAAAATGCGGAGTTTGAGCCACTCCATTTAAAAGCTATCTCGTTCCATCGACTAAATCAAGTTCACTACGTTCACGGTTTCGCCAAAACCATTCGTAGCCCTCCGTCGTTTCATATGAATATTCAACAGTATTCAAGCTGTGTTTGTTGGCCTTAGTCAAGGCACAGTGATTGGTAGCTGGTGGACATTCATATGTTGCATAGATAGATGCGTTGGTTTGGGACAGTCGTATTACTTTGTTGGCCTTAGTCAAGGGTATATACGGATGGGTTCAAATTAACCTGGACAACGACGGGTAGAACTTGACATGTGACTTATGATTTGTTGGCCTTAGTCAAGGTCATAAGAGCATGGGGCAAAAATCCACATCGGGAGTTTCAAAAGAACTGAAACTTGCTAGCACTGCATACCATTTGGAGTGTGATGATTCTGGTAGGATTCCTTCAGTTTTATCACGCAATGATATTTGGATCCCGATCCTACTGTGAGTATATGCTACTCCTCGGGAAATTTCTCACTAAACGATCAATGCTATAAACCTAGTAGGTGCCTAGAAAGGTGTTAGCGGGGCTACGCCCCCAGGGAAAAGAGGTTCTTTAATTAAGGAACTTCGCGAAAGCGTTGGAAAACCTCCCTCGAAGTACCGACACCGGCCTGGCTGAACGGTTAAGCAAGTATTGTGCGGTGGGATTGATCCCGACTAATTCTTCCTTTATGGTTTGAGGAGGGATTCGAGAAACAGTGGGAGCCATCCTGTTTAGACAAACTAAAACCACTCTAAACTTGCAAGAGCATCATGCTGAGTGTTTCTTCTTCTCTCTCTTAATTGCAGCGACCCTGTGACCACGCCTAGGTTACATCTAGATAAAAATATGACTGAACCTGACTGTTATGACTGGCAAAGGTCTGTCCAGATGTCCATTGCCCATGACAAGCTGGAACACCTCTTAACTAATCACAACCCTGTTGTCTCAGGTCCAGTTTCCCCGGTCACGGATGTTCACATCCGCAGGACATCGGAAAAGGATTGTGCGAAAGCCAAGTGCCTCGTGTTAGCCTCAGTTGATGGTGCAAACCAGAGGCAGCACGAGAAGATGGACTCAGTTTCTATCTTCCTCCATAACAAAGTTTTATATGGAGAGCAATCTCGTATCGCAAGATATGAGACCTTGAACGAATTGCTTCAAGCGAGGTTGGCTGTCGGGTCATCTGTAGGGGGCAACGTCCTTACAGAGACCAGCTGTATTGAGCTCACGGACCTGGAGACCACATTGGAGAATGGGTCAAGTACTGACCTAATTCTACAGTCCCTGCCCTCTGCTTATACCCTGAAAGAAACCAGGGAAGAAAAAGGAAAAACAAGGGCAAAAGTTTCAGGACTGGATATAGTAAAAGAGGTACGTTCCTATTGTAACGGGAATGAACTATGGCAGAAAGATTGCAGGGCTTGTAAAGCCAGTAGCCAGAATTCGAAGCATGTTGTGGCTTCGGCTTTGAGTGTGTTTGTAATTGAGAACTGTTTGTCAGTTAACCCTACTTCCTGGGTATTGGATACCGGATCAGGATCTCATATCTGTAATTCGTTACAGGGTCTGAGAAACCGTAGGGTTATCAGGAAAGGTGATATGACTCTCAGGGTTGCTAACGGAATGAGCATGGATGCTGTATCCGTAGGGGAATATCACCTAGGACTGACAACTGGGCAGATATTGATTCTGCGTGACTGTTTGTATGTACCAGGTGCGACTTGTAATATCATATCTGTATCCTTACTTTCTAAGGAAGGATATGATTTTGCTTTTGTAAGCGATGTAGTAAACATCCACCTAAATCAAGCACTGATTGGGTCAGGTACATTAAATAACGGTATATACGTATTGAATCAAGCTCAGATATTCAGTGTCCAGAACACACTTAAAAGAAAGTCTCCAGAATTAAATCAGGCTTTCTTATGGCATTGTAGACTGGGTCACATCAATGAGACACGGTTGACTAAGTTACATAAAGAAGGATACTTGGATCCGTTCGAGTACCAGTCTTATGCCACTTGTGAATCTTGTCTCATGGGAAAGATGACAAAGACTCCGTTCACTGGACACGGAGTAAGAGCGAGCGAGCTCTTGGGACTTATACACAGTGACGTGTGTGGTCCAATGTCTACACATGCGTGAAGCGGTTATTCATACTTCATTACTTTCACAGATGATTTCTCTAGGTTTGGACATGTCTTCTTAATGAAGCACAAATCCGAGGCCTTTGAGAAATTTCGAGAATATAAGAATGAAGTAGAAAAACAAACAGGCAAAAGTATCAAGATCCTAAGATCGGATCGAGGTGGTGAATACTTGAGTGCCGAGTTTCTGGACTACTTAAAAGAGAATGGAATTCTCTCTCAGCGTACTCCTCCATACACACCACAACACAACGGTGTATCGGAAAGAAGGAATCGAACCCTATTAGATATGGTTCGTTCCATGATGACTAAGGCTGAGTTACCGCGATCTTTCTGGGGTTATGCACTGGAAACAGCTGCACATCTCTTGAACCAAGTTCCTACTAAGACAGTGCCTACCACACCATATCAGATGTGGAGTAGGAAGAAACCCTGTCTTAAATCCTTTAAGACATGGGGATGTCCGGCTTTTGTAAAAAAACAGCATGCGGACAAGCTCGAGGCACGCTCAGTACAGTGCAAGTTTGTGGGATACCCAAAGAACTCCAAGGGGTATCTTTTCTACTACGCAGAGGAACAAAAAGTCCTTGTTTCTCGTCATGCCCGCTTCTTGGAAACTGAGTTTTTAGAAAATCAGATAAGTGGGAGCGCAATAGAACTGGAAGAAATTCCAGAACCGGAAGCTATTACTGAAACCTTAGTAGAACCAGAAGGTTCAGGGGAACCGGACATTCCTACGCCGCTCCGCAGGAGTAGTAGGCAGTCTCATCCGCCCGAGAGATACTACGGTTTTCTCATAGACGGGGATAGAGAGGATTGCATCATAGATTATGATGAGCCTACTAGCTTCCAGCAAGCCATTCAGAGCGGTGACTCGGTAAAATGGCTGGATGCAATGCGGACCGAGATGGAGTCCATGTACACCAACAAAGTTTGGACTTTGGACTTTGCTCCAGAAGGGGTAAAACCCGTAGGCTGCAAATGGATCTTCAGAAAGAAGATTGGTGTAGATGGGCAGGTTGAAACCTATAAAGCTAGGCTCGTTGCAAAGGGTTTTCGTCAAAGACCTGGTTTGGACTATGACGAGACTTTTTCTCCGGTAGCCATGCTTAAATCCATTCGGATCCTTCTTGCCATTGCTGCCTTCCACGATTATGAGATCTGGCAGATGGACATAAAGACGGCTTTCCTAAATGGAAATTTGGAAGAGTGCGTCTATATGGATCAGCCAGAGGGATTCATTCAGAGTGGGAGCAGCGGTAAAGTGTGCAAGTTGCTCAATTCCATCTATGGACTTAAGCAGGCATCACGGAGTTGGAACATCTGCTTTGATGATACTGTCAAAGAATTCGACTTTGTCAAAAACCCAGATGAACCATGCATTTACAGTAAGATTGTAGGGAGAAATGTGGTATTCCTCGTCTTGTACGTCGATGACATTCTCCTAATAGGAAATGATATTCCTATGCTACAGTCAGTCAAAGGATTCTTGTCACGGAGGTTCTCCATGAAGGACCTGGGTGATGCCAACTACATTCTGGGGATCCAGATCTATCGTGATAGATCTAAGAGGATGTTGGGACTTTCACAGTCAAGGTACATCGACACCATACTGAAACGATTCAGTATGGAAGATTCCAAGCGCGGTAATCTACCGGCTTGTCACGGAATCACCCTCTCCAAAGAGATGTCTCCCAAGACTGATTTGGAAAGGGCTCGCATGTCATCAATACCCTACGCATCTGCGGTAGGCTCTATTATGTATGCGATGTTATGTACCAGACCAGATGTAGCATACGCATTGAGCGTTGTAAGCCGGTATCAGTCGAACCCAGGGGAGAAACACTGGATAGCAGTAAAGAACATTCTCAAGTACCTGAGAAGGACTAAGGAGATGTTCTTGGTGTATGGCGGAAAAGACCTCCAGATTGAGGCCTTTGCTGACTCCAGCTTCCAGAGTGACAAGGATGACTCCAAGTCCATGTCGGGTTATGTCTTTACCCTCAATGGAGGGGCGGTTTGCTGGAAGAGTTCCAAGCAGGAAACCGTTGCTGACTCAACCATGGAAGCGGAGTACATAGCTGCTTGCGATGCCGCAAAGGAAGCTGTCTGGATGAAGAAGTTCCTCACGGAACTTCAGGTGGTTCCTACCAGTGTTGATCCAATACCGCTGTATTGTGACAACAACGGCGCTATAGCTTTAGCGAAGGAACCAAGGTCCCATCAGAAGTCCAGGCACATTTTGAGGCGGTTCCACCTGATCAGGGAGATCATTGATCGCCGGGAGATCGAGGTAAAGAGAGTAAATTCAGAAGATAACACTGCAGATCCATTCACCAAGGCCTTGCCCCAGACTCAGTTCGAGCGGCTGATCGAGATGATAGGTCTTCGATACGCCAGTACATGGCCTTAGTGCAAGTGGGAGATTGTTAGTGTATATGCCCTAGAGGCCATTACTGTATCATACTAGTTTGTATATTACTTAATGGAAGCTTGGGATATTCACCTTGTATATACAATCTTGCTCAAAATAGTAGTATGCTACTTGGTTTGTTTCTACTTCAATGTGTACATGTGTTTATTTTAGTATATCGCCTATACACATTAGTGGAGCCCTTAGGATCTTTGCTTGATTACCAGCGATGTGATGGCCGTCACACTAGTGGGGCTGGGTAATCTATAAGCACATCCTTATGCAGGTCCCTGGTCGCAGGACTATCGAGACAGGGCATCGATACTCCGGAGTAGACCAGCGCATGCGCTTCTCATCCCAGTGTGGGAGACGGTCTGTCCCACAGCCGTCAGTATGTCGTACTTGAGATAGTATGCGGGTGCTCGTTAGGTTACGGGCACACTGGACAGGACTCGTCGGGAACTGACTAGTTGGTATTATGCCTATCGTCAGTTATCAGTTCCCAGGTGACATGAGTACAGCTTAGTCCGCTGACTTGACACTGTCACTTCGCCTCGAGTGTGTTCCCACTGTACTTTGATCACTATCCTACCACGGCTCAAAGGAGTCGTGCAAACAGGTAGTGGTTGGGTGCAGTCCCGAAGCACTTGGAGGCAGTGACGGTTAGACAGGATTCGTCTCTCCTGGTATTGGGGGTTGACATCGCGCTGTGTCTAGGAGAGCCATTACACGAGTAGTCCCTGGCCAGGGCAAACGAGATATACTGGTAGGTTTCCATTGTTATCTCAGGGTGTTTTGGGCTTCGCTCCGGCACGACTTGTACCGCTATTGGGGGACTGACGTTTACCGCCCCCTAGGCCCGCCATGCGATGTATTAGACGAACAGACCGGACTGTACGGAGAATGTCACACTCAGGCTCAGTAGGAGTTCAGATAGGTTTCGCCTCGTCGGTCTTCTTGTCGGCATTACCTGGGGACCGTTACGCACAGCTAGTGCCGCTTGCGGTCTGTGGTTAAACCCACTGCCAGCGTAGTGTCGAGTCTTTAGAGTCCCACACAGAAAGCTTTTCGCCTTTAGGCAAAAGAGTAGAGGTCGCATGGTATTGCGACAGGTCGCATGGTTTTGCGACAGGGTTCGGTCACATCCGTGCACTTGTGCACGTGCAGTGTCCAGACAGTTTGCACTAGCGGGCTTTGGTTTAAGCCAGATCCTAGTGTACCTTTTGGGATTGGATTTATCCAGTGTGCATTCGTGTTCCTCGGAACGCGGATGTGGGTGTGTATGCACAGTTGACAGGGAGGCAGAGGCAGCGGATTCTCATTAGGGTTGTTGACAGTTGACCGTTGACTATTTGACTTTTTGCTCAACCCTAATGTGAATATGATATGTGATTAACTATTATATTAATTAAGTATTATGGTGACATGGTTGTGGGGGATTGACTTTGTTGACTTGTTGACTTTTGTTGACTTTGTTGACTTGTTGACTTTTTGTTGACTTGTTGACTTGTTGACTTTTGTTGACTTGTTGACTTTGTTGACCGGTTGACTAGGCTTGACTAGTTGACCATCATGATAACCATAGCCATCATTTCATGGCAAAGACTTTTGTTTGCTTGCTCATTTGTGTAAAATGAGTGCAAGAAATGATTTGGTTATGGTTGCTTCAACCATCACATAAGACTTTTTTAGTATGATGAGTTATGATGACTTTGGATTATGAGAGGGTGAGAGACAAAAGACTTGCTCATTCTTTCTTGCTCATTCTCTCTCTTGTTCTTGAGCTCTCTTGTTTTTGCTCTCACCCTCAACCTCTTGCTCCCTCTCTTGATTCTATGGTTCTCTTGTCTCATGAGTTGAGAATCAAGAACCATAGATAAAATCCCATACAAACTCTTCTCTACTCATTCTAGTTCACTAGGTTTAGCAAACCAAGTGAACTAGTTTCTTCAAAGAACGAAGAAGGAGCTAAAGGTTGGAGCTTTCAGGTGGATCTATCTTCGGCGTACGGAGACGACGGGAAGAAGCCAATCAGGACCACCATCGGAGTTTGAAGACGAAGGAGTTCAAGACAAGCAAGGTATAACCCCCTAACCGAGTAGCTAGAAACTCGTAGTTAGGTTGCTAGATAGATGTTTAACCAAGATCCGGGTTATAGGTCCATGTTACCACCTCCGTAAAAAATCGTTTTTTACCAAATTCCGCATTCCCGAAAGTACCGGGAGAGGTAGCATGGACTTACAGAAAGAACCATCAACCTCTACAAAGTTTGAAGAAGAAGGAGTTCAAGTTTAGGTATAACCATCTTTCCGAGTAGCTAACTCTCTTTAGCATGTTTGCTAGTTTTAGTTTAGGAAAAGATCCCGACTTTGTTAGTCCATGTTGCCCCATGCGCTAAAAATTTGATTTTTATACCGTTTCCGCCTCCCCGTAAGAACCGGGGGTCGCAACGTGGACTTACAGATACCCGCTGCGAGTAAGAGTTATTCCTGGGAGAGTTTTACACATTACAATTAGCCGATCAAGTAGGTGTCTAGAAAGGTGTTAACGGGGTTACGCCCCTGGGAAAACGTGGTTTACTTTAATTAGGTTCGTGCGAAAGCACGGGGGACCTCCCTTAAAGTATCGGCACTGGCCTAGCTGAAAGATTGGCGAACTTGTAGCGTGTAATTAATCCCGGCTAGTCTTTCCTTTTAGGGTTTGAAGGAAGATTTGATTAAAATAGTGGGAGACATCCTGATTAGATATATTAGATAACCAATCTAATCTTGCAAGAGCATACGCTGAGTGTTTTCTTCTCTCTCTCCAGGTAGCGACCATATCACGCCTTAATCAAGATAATAATACGGATATATTGACCGAACCCGCTTGTTATACTGAGCTGGGGAACGTTGGTCCCGCTCCAACTTATAATTGTTATAAGACAGAGCAGGAAATTAGGGATTACCAGAATTCCCGTGCCGCCCAAACGAAGAATGTACATGTTGATGCATCATCTTCGGGTTTGTTCATTACATAGAACTGTTTCTCAGTATCCTTTACGTCCTGGGTAAGAGATACCGGATCAGGATCCCGCATATGTAATCTGTTACATGGGCTACAGAAAGGTAAAGAACTGAGAACGGGCGATAAGTTTCATGAGACAGAAAACGGTGCAAGTGTTGCAGCCAAGTCTGTTGGTCACTATCACCCTGTATTACCAGAATACATTGATTCTGAACGAATGTTATTAGATACCAAACCTGATATACAACATCATATCAGTCTCTTTATTAGTAAAGGAAGAATATAATTTTGTATTGTTGGATAATGTTTTGAACATTTCCTATATCAAGAGTTGGTCGGTTCAGTCACGTTATCTAAAAGCATTGACGTTCTAAATCAAACTACAGTTCTTAGTATACAGAACACACACGAGAGGAAGAGTTCAGAAATGAATGAATCCTTCTTGAGGCATTGTAGACTAGGTCATATCAATGCGACCCGACTAGCTAAGTTACATTTAGATGCATATTTAAATTTGTTTGAATTTACATCTTGTGAAACTTGCCGGTCATGTCACAAAGATAAGATGACCATAGCTCTGTTTATTGGAAACAGAGAAAGAGTTAGTGAACTTTTGGGATTGATACATGCTGATGTATGAAAGTCTCCTGTCTACACATGCCAAGACCGGTTCTTTGTACTTCATTACATTCTCTGATGATCTCTCAAGATTCAGACATATGTTCCTGTTGAAACACAAGTCCGAACCTTTTAAGATATTCACAGAATGTAAGTTAGAAGTAGAGAACCAAAATATGGGTATAAGTATTATGTCCTTTGATGACATCAAGGAGGAGAATACTTGAGCAACGAATTCCTGGACTATTCTAAAGGAGAATGAGATTCCCTCTCAGCATTACTCCTCCGTATACACCACAGCACGTCGGTGTATCGGGGCGGAGCAATAGCACCCTATGTGATATGGTGTGCTCTATGATGAGTACTGCTTGTTAGTGTATATGCCCTAGAGGCCATTACTGTATCATACTAGTTTGTATATTACTTAATGGAAGCTTGGGATATTCACCTTGTATAGACAATCTTGCTCAAAATAGTAGTATGCTACTTGGTTTGTTTCTGCTTTAATGTGTACATGTGTTTATTTTAGTATACCACCTATACACATACTTGGAGGCAGTGACGGTTAGACAGGATTCGTCTCTCCCGGTATTGGGGGTTGACATCACGCTGTGTTTAGGAGAGCCATTACACAAGTCGTCCCTGGCCAGGGCAAGCAAGATATACTGGTAGGTTTCCAGTGTTATCTCAGGGTGTTCTGGGCTACACTCCGACACGACTTGTACCGCTATTAGGGGACTGACGTTTACCGCCCCCTAGGCCCGCCATGCGATGTTATCAGACGAACAGACCAGACTGTACGGAGATTGTCACATTCAGGCTTAGTAGGAGTTCAGATGGGTTTCACCTCATCAGTCTTCTTGTCGGCATCTACCTGGGGACCGTTACGCACAGCTAGTGCCGCTTGCGGTCTGTGGTTAAACCCACTACTAGCATAGTGTCGAGTCTTTAGAGTCCCACACAGAAAGCTATTCGCCTTCAGGCAAAAGAGTAGAGGTCGCATGGTTTTGCGACAGGGTTCGGTCACATCCGTGCACTTGTGCACGTTTAGTGTCCGGAAAGTTAACACTAGCGGGCTTTGGTTTAAGCCAGATCCTAGTGTACGTTTCGGGATTGGTTTTATCTCGTATGTATTCGTGTTCCTCGGAACGCGGATGCGGGTGTGTATGCACAGTTGACAGAGAGAGAGCGGCAGAGTTTTCTCATTGGGGTTGTTGACTGTTGACTGTTGACTATTGACTTTTTGCTAAACCCTAATAAGAATAAGAAATATGATTGACAATAATATTAATTAAGTATTATTGTGACATGGTTGTAGATGGTTGACTTTGTTGACTTGTTGACTTAGTTGACCGGTTGACTAGGGTTGTTGACTTGTTGACCACCATCATGACAATGGCTATCATTTCTTGGCATTGACTTGAGCTTGCTAGTTTTGTTCACAAATTGCATTTAATGCAAGAAATGATATTGCCATTTGACATGATAACAACCATCACATAATACTCAATTATTATTACTTGTTATCATGATTTTGGATTATGAGAGCTAGTATGGAAAAAGTCTTGCTCATTCTTTCATTTGCTTTCTCTCTCTTGCTTGAGCTCTCCCTCTTCCTCTTGCTCTCTCTCTAGTTCATGGTTCACTTGTCTCATGTGTTGAGAAGCAAGAACCATTGAGATAAAACCCAACACACTCCTCTACTCATCCTAGTTCACAAGGTTTAGCAAACCAAGTGTTCTAGTTTCTTCTAGTTTGAAGTGAAGCCAAAGGTAGAAGCTTTCAGGTGGATCCATCATCGGCGCAAGAAGACGACGAGGTGAGGCCGATCCGACCACCGCAAGGTGTTGAAGATGAAGGAGATCAAGTTAAGGTATAACCACCTAACCGAGTAGGTAAAACTCTTGTTAGGATTGTTAAATAGTTGTTTAACAAAGATCCGTATTTTGAGTCCATGTTACCACCTCTAGAAAAATCATTTTTCATCATTTCCGCAAGCCCGTAAGTACCGGGAGAGGTAACGTGGACTTACACTGGTATCAGAGCCAGGTTAAATACTATCTAACATGTTAGCAAAGTAACTAGAAGTTCGATCGGAGAAAAAGTCACGAAACACGCCCGAAAAAATCAAGTTTCTGTCGATTCTGTATTCTGTTCAAAAAATAATAAATCTTGCACCAAAAATCGACTCAGGTTTTTTTAAACCCACACAAGAAATTTGGTCCACCAACTCGGTCAAAGAACCGCGGAAACGCGGCGGGAGCATGCTCCCGCCGCGGTTCCGTGGCCGAGTTGACTCGGTCGTGGAACAAGTTTCCTGCAGTGTGTTTCTGGGGTTGTTTTGGGATTTTTACAATATGATTTTTCTGCCCAGATTTTCCAGAAAGCAAAATTTGTTTTTGGGGTCTAAAAATCCGTATTTTGATCGAACTTCTAAAGACTTAAAGCTAACGGGTTATATCTGTGATGTGATATATGTATTGAACGTCCGCTAATCGCTATACGTCGATTAGTGGGGGTTATACATATCTGTGATCTGTAATGCTGATGGTATGTGTATATGAATTCATTGGATTGTCACGGATGAATAGCCGGGGGGTTGTGAGATGAGAGTTTTCTTTTCTTTCAATTCATGTAAATTTGTAATTGATGTAATATTATTTATATGGCCGCACAACCGGGATGGGGTTGTAGCCGTCATTGTATAATTTCTTTTACTGTTTTTGCTCCTAGGATAGACCCAAGGTGGGGTGCACAAACTACTGGGTATCTCGAAGTGCCGAGTGGCCTACTCATGGTGTTGAGGGAGGTTGCTTCGCTTCGGGTACTTGGCAGGAGTTTGCCGCACCCGTAGGGGTCTAGGGTGGGGTTTTGGCTATTCATCGCGACCGTGTAATCCGCTCTTCGTTACAGGCTCGTACAGATTGCGGATTCCTAGTATATCCAATGTGTTCATCTGTGATCTAGAATGGCTATCATTGCATGTGACGAATGTGTATATCTATATATGATATCTATTTAGGCGTTGCTTATGTTTTGCATCCGCGCTAGTCCAGTCCCCGCTCTGTCGTTAGTTAAGTAACCTAACGGGTAATGACGGGGCCCCATGGCGAATGCGGATGGCATAAGCGTACGTCATATTTTCGTTGTTTTCTGCAATGGTAGGATTAAATGATGGGACGCATTAAATTAATGCAAGAAAATAAACCAAAGTTGAATCGTTGGAACACTTTCAAAACCACTCGGTTTCTTTTCAAAAACAACTTTTAAAACGCAGAGCTTAAGCCACTCCTTTTTAAAAGCTATCTCGTTCCATCGATTATATCAAGTTCACTACGTTCACGGTTTTGCCAAAACCATCTGTAGCCCTCCATCATTTCAGTTAAATATTCGGTAGTATTCAAGCTATGTATTTTGACCTCACGCCAAGGCATAGTGATTGGTAGCTGCCGGATATTTATCTGTTGCATAGATAGAATGCGTCGATTTGAGACAGTCGTACTGCCATTTTGGCCTACGTCAAGGGTAGGTACGGGTGGGTTCAAATTAACCTGGATAATGATGGGAAGAACTTGACATGTGACTTATGACATTTTGACCTCACGCCAAGGTCATAAGAGCATAGGGCAAAAATCCACATCGGGAGTTTCAAAAGAACTGAAACTTGCTAGCGCTGCATACCATTTGGAGTGTGATGATTCTGGTAGGATTCCTTCAGTTTTGTCACGCAATGATATTTGGATCCCGATCCTACTGTGAGTATATGCTACTCCTCGCGAAATTTCTCACTTAACGATTAATGCTATAAACCAAGTAGGTGTCTAGAAAGGTGTTAGCGGGGCTACGCCCACAGGGAAAAGAGATTATTTAATTAAGGAACTTCGCGAAAGCGTTGGAAAACCTCCCTCGAAGTATCGACACTAGCCTGGCTGAACGGTTAAGCAAGTATTGTACGGTGAGATTGATCCTGACTAATTCTTCCTTTTTGGTTTGAGGAAGGATTCGAGAGACAGTGGGAGTCATCCTGTTTAGACAAATTAAAAACCACTCTAAACTTGCAAGAGCATCATGCTAAAGTGTTTCTTCTCTCTCTCCTAATTGCAGCGACCAAACATCATGACTGGACTTAAGTTACTACTAGATAAAAACATACTGACAGAGCCAAACTACAAAGATTGGCTCAGGAATGTCAAAATGGCAATCACTTATGACAAGTTGGGGTATCTCCTTACCACCAAAGCTCCCCCTTTCCTAGGTCCCAAAACCAGCGTCCCAGATAGGGAAATCCATAAGACCTGGGAAATCGATTGCGCGAAGGCTAAGTGCCTCGCGCTTGCCTCTATGGACAATGAACATCAGAGGAGGCACGAGAATATGAACCTTGAATCCATATTTCTCCATACAAAAGAACTGTATGCAGAGCAATCACGTATCGCAAGATACGAAGTCTCGAAAAAGCTGTTTTCAGCGAGATTGGCCATCGGATCATCGGTAGCGGAACACGTGCTTAAGATGATTGGTTTCATTGAGGAGCACACGGACCTTGGGACCACGTTAGAGAACGAGCTCTATACGGACTTGATTCTCCAGTCCCTTCCTTCCACTTACGCGCGGTTTATCTTGAACTTCAACTTGCAAGAAAAAGAAGTTGAACTTTCAGAACTCCTCAACATGCTGAGGAGTGCAGAGGGCACCCTACAGAAAGGTAAGGAAACAGCCACTTTGTTTGTAGGAGGATCTTCCTCTTCTAGGTCCAAGGCGAAAGCCAAGGGAAAGAAGAAGAAAGCCCCCGCCAAACCAAGGGGCGGTGTTAGTAAAGTGGATACGAAGGGAAAGAAAAAAGAAACAAAGGTAGCGGGAAAGCTTGTGGGAAAGGAAGAATGCTTTTACTGTCACAAGAGTGGACACTGGAAAAAGGATTGCAGGGCTTGGAAGGCCAGAACCCAGGATCTGAAGCAAGTTGCGGCTTCAACTTCAGGTGTGTATGTTATTGAAAACTGTCTATCAATAAACTCTATATTCTGGGTATTGGATACCGGATCAGGATCTCATATCTGTAATTCTTTACAGGCACTGAGAAGGCGTAGGGTTTTGAAGGCAGGTGATATGACCCTCAGAGTTGCAAACGGAGCTAGCATGGATGCTGAGTCCGTGGGGGACTATCACCTGGGGTTGTCAGATGGACAGGTTTTGGTTTTGCGTAATTGCTATTTTGTACCCAATGCAACTTGTAATATCATTTCTGTATCTTTATTATCTAAAGAAGGTTATGAATTTGCATTTATAAGTAATGTTGTAAACATTCACCTTAATCAAGTTTTGATTGGGTCAGGTACATTAAGCAATGGCATATACGTACTAAACCAACCACAGATTTTCAATGTCCAGAATACACACAAAAGAAAGTCTCCAGAAACAAACCAGGATTTCTTATGGCATTGTAGACTGGGTCACATCAATGAGAGAAGGTTGATGAAGTTACATACAGAAGGATATTTGGATCCGTTCGAATATCAATCGTATGCCACTTGTCAATCCTGTCTCAAAGGAAAGATGACAAAGACTCCGTTCACTGGACACGGAGTAAGAGCGAGCGAGCTCTTGGGACTCGTACACAGCGACGTGTGCGGTCCAATGTCTACACATGCGCGAAGCGGTTATTCTTACTTCATTACTTTTACGGATGACTTTTCAAGGTACGGATATGTCTTCTTAATGAAACATAAATCTGAAGCCTTTGGAAAATTCCAGGAATATAAAAATGAAGTAGAAAAACAAACAGGCAAAAGTATCAAGATACTAAGATCTGATCGAGGTGGTGAATACTTAAGTGCCGAATTCCTGGATTACTTAAAAGAGAATGGTATTCTCTCTCAGTTTACTCCTCCATACACTCCGCAACATAACGGTGTATCGGAGAGACGGAACCCGACCCTATTGGATATGGTACGTTCCATGATGAGTAACACTGAGTTACCACGATCATTCTGGGGATATCCACTAGAATTAGCTGT
The DNA here is from genome assembly GCA_030015575.1 of Agapanthus africanus. Classification (NCBI taxonomy): domain Eukaryota; kingdom Viridiplantae; phylum Streptophyta; class Magnoliopsida; order Asparagales; family Amaryllidaceae; genus Agapanthus; species Agapanthus africanus. The sequence goes on from JASDDO010000029.1 coordinate 85,505,646, forward strand.
ATACCTTTTGAACCGAGTACCAACTAAGACTGTGCCTACCACACTATATGAGATATGGAGTGGGAAGAAACCCTATCTTCAATATCTGAAGATCTGGGGATGTCCGGCTTTTGTCAAAAAGCAACATGCGGACAAACTCGAGGCACGCTCAGTACTGTGCAAGTTTGTGGGATACCCTAAGAACTCCAGGGGGTATCTCTTCTATTACGCAGAGGAACAAAAGATCATTGTTTCTCGTAATGCCCATTTTCTGGAACACCAGTTCTTAAAAAAGGAAACAAATGGGAGCGAAATAGAACTGGAAGAAATTCCAGAACCACAGACTATTACTGAAAGCTTAGTAGAGCTAGAGGGTTTAAAAGAACATGGCATTCCTACGCCGCTCCGCAGGAGTAGTAGGCAGTCTCATCCGCCCGAGAGATACTACGGTTTTCTCATAGACGGGGATAGAGAGGATTGCATCATTGATTATGATGAGCCGACTAGCTTCCAGCAGGCCATTCAGAGCGTTGACTCGGTAAAATGGCTGGATGCAATGCGAACCGAAATGGAGTCCATGTATACCAACAAAGTATGGACGTTGGACGTTGCTCCAGATGGGGTAAAACCCGTAGGATGCAAGTGGATCTTCAAAAGGAAGATTGGTGTAGATGGACAGGTTGAGACCTATAAAGCTAGACTTGTTGCAAAGGGTTTTCGTCAAAGACCTGGTTTGGAATATGACGAAACCTTCTCTCCAGTGGCTATGCTGAAATCCATTCGGATCCTTCTTGCCATTGCTACCTTCCACGATTATGAGATTTGGCAGATGGACGTAAAGACCGCTTTTCTGATTGGAAATTTAGAGGAGTGTGTCTATATGGACCAGCCAGAGGGTTTCATTCAGAGTGGGAGCAGCGGAAAGGTGTGCAAGTTGCTTAAGTCCATCTATGGACTAAAGCAGGCATCGCGGAGTTGGAACATTTGTTTCGATGAGACAGTCAAAGAATTTGACTTTATCAAAAATCCAGATGAACCATGCATCTATAGTAGATTTGTAGCAAGAACTGTCATATTCCTCGTATTGTACGTGGATGACATTCTTCTGATAGGAAATGACATTCCTATGCTACAATCTGTCAAGGGATTCTTGTCACACAGGTTCTCCATGAAAGACCTGGGTGATGCATCGTACATTCTGGGGATCCGGATCTTTCGTGACAGATCCAAGAGGATATTAGGACTTTCACAGTCCAGGTACATCGACACCATACTGAAAAGATTCAGTATGGAAGATTCCAAGCGCGGTAATCTACTGGCTTGTCACGGAATCACCCTCTCCAAAGAGATGTCTCCCAAGACTGATTTGGAAAGGGATCACATGTCTATTATACCCTACGCTTCTGCGGTAGGCTCTATAATGTATGCGATGTTGTGTACCAGACTAGATGTAGCTTATGCACTGAGTGTGGTAAGCCGGTATCAGTCAAACCCTGGGGAGAAACACTGGATAGCGGTAAAGAACATTCTCAAGTACCTGAGAAGGACTAAGGAGATGTTCTTGGTGTATGGCGGAAAGGACCTCCAGATCGAGGCCTTTGCTGACTCCAGTTTCTAGAGTGACAAGGATGATTCCAATTCCATGTCAGGTTATGTCTTTACCCTCAATGGAGGGGCGGTGTGTTGGAAGAGTTCCAAACAGGAAACCGTTGCTGACTCGACGATGGAAGCGGAATATATCGCTGCTGCAGATGCCGCAAAAGAAGCCGTCTGGATAAGGAAGTTCTTAACTGAACTTCAGGTGGTTCCGTCCATTGTTGATCCAATACCTCTGTATTGCGACAACAACGGGGCTATATCTTTAGCGAAGGAACCCTGGTCCCATCAGAGATCCAGACACACCTTGAGGCGGTATCAGCTGATCAGGGAGATCGTGGGTCGCCAGGAGATCGAGGTTCGGAGAGTTGCTACGGAAGATAACACTGCTGATCCATTCACGAAGGCCTTACCCCAGACTCAGTTCGAGCGGCTGATCGAGATGATAGGTCTTCGATACATCAGTACATGGCCTTAGTGCAAGTGGGAGATTGTTAGTGTATATGCCCTAGAAGCCATTACTGTATCATACTAGTTTGTATATTACTTAGTGGAAGCTTGGGATATTCACCTTGTATAGACAATCTTGCTCAAAATAGTAGTATGCTACTTAGTTTGTTTCTGCTTTAATGTGTACATGTGTTTATTTTAGTATATCACCTATACACATTAGTGGAGCCCTTAGGATCTTTGCTTGATTACCAGCGTTGTGATGGCTGTCACACTCGTGGGCGCTGGGTAATCCACAAGTACATCCTTATGCAGGTCCCTAGTCGTAGGACTATCGAGACAGGGCATCGATACTCCAGAGTAGACTAGCGTATGCGCTTCTCATCCCAGCTGGGGAGACGGTCTGTCCCACAGCCATCAGTACGTCGTACTTGAGATAGTATGCGGGTGCTCGTTAGGTTACGAGTACACTGGACAGGACTTGTCAGGAACTGTTGGTTGGTACTATAGCTATCGTCAGTTATCCGTTCCCAGGTGACATGAGTACAGCTTAGTCCGCTGACTTGACACTGTCACTTCGCCTCGAGTGTGTTCCCACTGTACTTAGATTACTACCCTACCACAGCTCAAAGGAGTCGTGCAAACAGGTAGTAGTTGGGTGCAGTCCCGAAGCACTTAGAGGCAGTGACGGTTAGACAGGATTCGTCTCTCCCGGTATTGGGGGTTGACATCGCACTGTGTCTAGGAGAGCCATTACACAAGTCGTCCCTGGCCAGGGCAAGCGAGATATACTGGTAGGTTTCCAGTGTTATCTCAGGGTGTTCTGGGCTACACTCCGACACGACTTGTACCGCTATTAGAGGACTGACGTTTACCGCCCCCTAGGCCCGCCATGCGATGTTATCAGACGAACAGACCGGACTGTACGGAGATTGTCACATTCAGGCTCAGTAGGAGTTCAGATAGGTTTCATCTCATCAGTCTTCTTGTCGGCATCTACCTGGGGACCATTACGCACAGCTAGTGCCGCTTGCGGTCTGTGGTTAAACCCACTGCTAGCGTAGTGTCGAGTCTTTAGAGTCCTACACAGAAAGCTATTCGCCTTCAGGCAAAAGAGTAGAGGTCGCATGGTTTTGCGACAGGGTTCGGTCACATCCGTGCACTTGTGCACGTTTAGTGTCCGGAAAGTTAACACTAGCGGGCTTTGGTTTAAGCCAGATCCTAGTGTACATTTCGGGATTGATTTTATCTCGTATGTATTCGTGTTCCTCGGAACGCGGATGCGGGTGTGTATGCACAGTTGACAGAGAGAGAGCGGCAGAGTTTTCTCATTGGGGTTGTTGACTGTTAACTGTTGACTATTGACTTTTTGCTAAACCCTAATGAGAATAAGAAATATGATTGACAATAATATTAATTAAGTATTATTGTGACATGGTTGTAGATGGTTGACTTTGTTGACTTGTTGACTTAGTTGACCGGTTGACTAGGGTTGTTGACTTGTTGACCACCATCATGACAATGGCTATCATTTCTTGGCATTGACTTGAGCTTGCTTGTTTTGTTCACAAATTGCATTTAATGTAAGAAATGATATTGCCATTTGACATGATAACAATCATCACATAATACTCAATTATTATTACTTGTTATCATGATTTTGGATTATGAGAGCTAGTATGGCAAAAGTCTTGCTCATTCTTTCATTTGCTTTCTCTCTCTTGCTTGAGCTCTCCCTCTTCCTCTTGCTCTCTCTCTAGTTCATGGTTCACTTGTCTCATGTGTTGAGAAGCAAGAACCATTGAGATAAAACCCAACACACTCCTCTACTCATCCTAGTTCACAAGGTTTAGCAAACCAAGTGTTCTAGTTTCTTCTAGTTTGAAGTGAAGCCAAAGGTATAAGCTTTCAGGTGGATCCATCTTCGGCGCAAGGAGACGACGATGTGAGGCCGATCCGACCACCGCAAGGAGTTGAAGACGAAGGAGATCAAGTTAAGGTATAACCACCTAACTGAGTACGTAAAACTCTTGATAGGATTGTTAGATAGTTGTTTAACAAAGATCCGTATTTTGAGTCCATGTTACCACCTCTAGAAAAATCATTTTTCATCATTTCCGCAAGCCCGTAAGTACCGGGAGAGGTAACGTGGACTTACACTACTGAGTTTCCTATTTCCTTTTGGGAGTTATGCACTTGAGAAGCTACATACCTATTGAATAGGGTTCAAATCAAATCAGTTGCCTACCACTTCATATGTGATATGGAAAGGGAAGAGACCATATCTTAAGTTGGTTAAGATTTGGGGTTGTCCGGCCTATGTCTAAAAGCAAAATCCGGACAAGCTCGAGGCAAGGTCTGTTATGTAGAACTGGAATGGTTCCAGCTATACAAACTACAGCTGATGATTTGGTAGAACCAAAGGATTCAATAGTTTCCAACGAACATCAGCCTCTCCGCCGATCTAGTAGGGTTCCTCACCCACCTGAGAGATACTTCGGTTTTCTCTATGACAGTGGGAGCGAGGATTGCATCATGAGATGATAACCCAACTAGTTTCGAGCTGGCCATCAGGAGTTGGACTTTATAAGAATGGCTGGATGCTTAGTGATCTGAGATGGAATCCTTATACACCAACAAAGTATGGACTTTGGCTGCTTTATCTGAAGGGTTAAATCCCCATCAAGAGCAAGTATATCTTGAGAAGATTACTTCGTGTACATGGAAAAGTTGAGACATTCAAAGCTATGCTTAAGTCCATCCAGATCTTACTTGCCACGGCTACATACCATGACTACGATATCTGGAGGTTAGGTGTCATGACTGCTTTTCTAAATGATGTTTTAGAAAAGTGCGTCTATAAGTACACAGCCAGAGGGCTTCGTAGACAGTGGGAGCAGCGGAAACGTGTGCAAGATATTTTATGTGATAAAACAGACATCGCGGAGTTGGAACATCTGTTTTGATGAGGTAGTCAAAGAGTTTGACTTCATCAAAATGGTAGATGGACCTTGTATATACAAAAAGGTAGTAGAGGGTATGGTGGTGATCCTCGTAGAGTACGTGGATGACGTACTCTTGATAGGGAAGGAGTTTCCTATGCTACGCTCGGTCAATCTCCGCTTATCACAAGGATTCTCCATATAGGATCAAAGTGATACCTCCTAAATCCTGGGTTTTTGGATCTATGAGATAGATCTAATTCGATGTTAGGATTCTCACTATTTGTAGTGAGATGGTATCAATCGATCCTGGGAAGAATCACTGGAAAGGTTCCAGGGTGATAAGGACGACTGAATGTCAGTCGCAGGCTTTGTCTTTACCCTCGGTGGAGGGACGGTATGTTGGAAGAGTTCCAACCTAGATACCGTGACTTACTAGACGATTAAAGGCAAGATACATCGTTACCAAGGATGCTACCAAAGAGGCAGTCTAGATATATATTAGTTCATGAGATGAACTTCGTTCCTACCATTGTGTGACAATGGAGTTGTGGCTTATGCCAAGGAACCCCGGTCCCATCAGAAATCCAGATATAATTCTTAGGAAGTATCACCTGATCATGGAGATGGTTGATCTCCATAAAGATCGAGGTTAGGAGAGAAGACACAGAGGATAACGGCGCGGATCCACTCACAAAGGACTTTTTCCCAGTAGAGACTTTTATGGGATGGTTGAGTATGAGATACTTCAACCGCAGCTAATTGTTGGGTTGTGATACCACAACAGATGACCCTAGTGCAAGTAGGAGATTGTTAGTTATATGTATGCCCTAGAGGCCATTACTGTACATATGATGTATATTGTAATGGATGCTTGGACATATATAGGGAGGACTTTCTTGCTCGACATGATAGTACGCTATCTGGTTGTACTTTATTTTAGCATGTACTCTGATTGTCTCTATATTACATGTTGATAAAGCCCTTAGGATATTTACTCGACTACTGGGACTATAATGAGATCATACTAGTGGGGCCGCGGTAGTCGACGAGTACATCCTATAACTGTTCCTAGTCGAGAGTGTATCGAGACAGGGCATCGATACACCAGAGTAGACTAGCGTATACGCATCTTGACCCATACGATGGGCGATGGATGATCCCATTTCCATCGGTGTTTGACATCAAGGATGGTGTACGGGTGCTCAGTGGAGACTGGGTACACTGGACGGACTCGCCGAGAACTCCCAGTTGGTATTATACATCACGTCAGATGGCAGTTCTCCGGTGACACTGGTACAGAGTAGTCTGTTGACCCGAGATCGTCATAAAGTCTTGTGTGATTCCCACTGTGCTTTGATTTCCATCATACCACGTCCAAGAGGGCGTGCAAAAAGGCGGCTTTTGGGTACAGTCCCGAATCACATGGAGGCAATGAGCGATAAGAGGGGATTCGTCTCTCCCGGTATAGGGAGTTGATGTTGTGTTGTGTTCGATTGGCTATAACCGGAAATCCCTGGCCAGGGTTGTTGAGATTTACTGGTAAGTGTTATCAGTAGTTTCTCGAACTGTTATAGACCTCATATCGACACGACTTATCGAGCTACTGGGGTCTGACGTTTACCACCCATAGGCGAGATATGCAACATATCAGACGACGAGACCGGACTGTACAGGAGTGTTACTGATTGGATTCACAGGAGAATGTACAGGCTTGCTTGTTGATCTTCTGAGCGCTCAATACCTGGGTAGCTGTTACGTTTAGCTGACCGCTTGCAGCTTGTGGGTGTTTGATATGATCATCACCTACTGCCGGTGTATTGACGATTCTTTAGAGTCCTACACAGAGGTTTCTTGACTCAGGCAAAACGGAGTAGGAGCACATATGTGATATGTGTGGGACCGAGGATAATGCGGTATGTGATACCGTATTGGATTCTCGTGATATGAGATATCGGCCGGGTATATGTGATATAGCCGGGTCATCGTATCAGTCGGTTATATGCGATATAGCCGGATTGTCGGATCAAGTGTTGATTCGATAATTTAATGTATAATAATATATATATGATATATTAAATTACATTAACTAATTTAGCTCACTAAAAGATTCATTTTCTCACGGGATAATACATTGATATATATGCGATATATGTTAATTGTATTATTTTCTATTGTTACAAAATATATTGTATATGTGATATATAATATTGTAACATGTTAGGGTTACAAATTAAACAATGGTTTAGGGTTTAAACTTGGTTCGGGTTTGGATTAGGGTTACCTTTTGCATGAAGCTTCCATGAAGCTTCATGAAGCTTTGACTTTGTTTTTAGCTAGATATTTTGTTAACCCAATCCAAACCATTAACTCTAGTCAATTCTCTACATGGGTTAACTCCTTCATGCTTAACCCTTGGTTAGATTTGTAACCACTACAATAATTCATTATTCATCACAAAAGGATTCATTCTTCTTCTTCCTTGAGTTCCTTCTTAAAAAAGCTTTCTAGTTTTGCTTTTGTGATGAAAGTGAGTGAGAAAAAGATTATAAATGAGAGCAAAAATCCTATCATCCTCATCTATCCTTGCCATTTAGATGAGGGTGTTCACATCATTTCATGAGTGATAGCTTGTGTTAACGAAACTTCAAGGTAAACCATCTATGTTATCGAAGATCGGAAGCAAGACTGCATCTTTCTCTTCGTGGAACCTCTGGAGAGTCCGGAACACGATGATCGCAGTGAAGGGACCTCAACACGGAGCTTAAGAAGTGAAGCACCGGATCTACAAAGGTTGTAATCCCTCTCACTTAGTGTTAAAGAGTTTAACATGCTTGTTTTCGCCTAAACTCTAGTTTAAAGATCCGGCTTTGGGTTGTTCGGCACGGCTAATTTTTTAATCGGGCATGATTGATGTCTCGTAGAACCTTGTGAGCGTGCCTAGCAACCCTACAAAACCATCACTAGAGTCCGGGATCTTGATGATCGCAGCGAAGGGACGTCAACACGGAGCTTTAGAAGTGAAGGACCGGATCTACAAAGGTTGTATTTTCTTTCACTTCTATTTGTAATGGTAGATTACTGCTTTTGTTACCCTAGTTTTCTAGTATGATCCTTAGTTAGATTGCTTAGCACACCCTAAAATTTTTGTTGTGGCATGTGTGATGCTTGCAAACCCTAGGCTAGGTTCTAAGGAATCCCAACATGGTATCAGAGACAAACTAGAAACTTAGACGATGTTAAGACAATGCGAAACCGAAAAACTCCGCAAAAATGCGATTTTAGAAACCCATGGATTTGCTCTCTGGAAATTTTTTGAAAAGTAGCCTAAAAATTATTTAAGCAACTGTAGAGTGACATTTAAGAATATATAAGAACACTGGTGCAATACGAGAGGGGGTGACCGGATTTTGGCCGGCGGCCAAGTTGAAATTTCCAGCGTCGCCGACCCCTTTGTCTCCACTTTCCCTCGTTTTGCTCCTGTGGTCTTTTACTCATATTCTGGGGTTTCCGGTATTGTTTGTTTAGTCCAAATTTTCATGTGATGATAATTTTGTTATGGACTCTTAGCGGAGTATTTCGTATTCGTATTTTTAGCATTGTATTGGTAACCTAGACCGTGTTTAATATTTCGAACGAAATTCAAACTTCACCCCATGACCCCCTCTGAAATTTCCAAGTGTTGAAATTTTTCTAAGTTAATTATATTCAATGTTCGTGCAAGTAACTCTATGGACCCTCTATAAGAACATAAACCTTAACTCAATTCAGTGCCCTCGAAACCGCAGTTTGAACCTTAGGGTTTGCCGTGGTTCCGCAGTGTCATAGGTGAGGCGTTGGCTTGACCCTTCTACGGCTGGATCGTAGGTACCGTGGTATGTTTTGGGTACTTTAACTTCGCTCAAGTGTTGAGCTTCTTGGGAATTGTGGGGATTTGTTGATTCGATCGAAACGTTTAAACATAGTCTAGTATATTGTGATACAATACTTGGAATCAACAACATTTGAATTTTATAAGTCTAGCAATTTAGTCTCATTTGATCGGTTGCCACGGGATTTTGATGCGATCAAAAGTCCGTCGCAATCATTTTATGTATTCGGATACTCGCCGGGTAACATTACTAGATAGCCACGCCCTATAACCCTGACAAAGTGACTGTAGGAGAAATCCGTAGCCAAAAAGCATCCGTCCGGGTGCTCGCGGCCTCGGTGTTCCGCCTCAGTGCACTTCGTCGTCGGTATCGGGGGTCCCGTCATCTACTAAAGTTTCCGACGAGCATTCGATCGGAATATCGGGAATCTTGTTGAATTGCCCAACTGATTATTGGAAATTGTTTTCAATATCGAGACTAAAATGCGGGGTTTATAATTGTTAAGCATGCGATGTCTAAGGAATTCATTGGTTAGGCATGAAATCCGCATTATGAGATATTACGGGTTTATGATGTCTAAGGTTGTTGTGGATTCCAACTGTTGTAGTTTTTCACTTTCTTTTCTACGACCGTAAGTGTAATATGTGGGGTATCGCCGGTTTCATTGCTATACGTCAACGACAATTGGGATACGCATATTTACTTACGTTGATGACATATGATGTTGTGTGTTGCTGGATATGTTATATTGGATCGTCGTGTTTGAATAGCCGGGTTTTTTTATGTGAGATGAGTGTTTTTCATTTTCATTCATGTAAAAACTTGTATGTAATATTCGTTTATTTAGGGCACTTTCGGGTTGAGGAAGATGTCACCATTGATGTATATTATTTACTTTTCCGCATTAGGATAGACCCAAGGAGGGGAGCACAAGTAACCGGGTTCTAGAGTCCAGTGGGAGACCATCTCGAGGAGTCGAGACCGGGTCTCCTAACTCTAGAATTGGTAGGGTTGCTTGCTGCTCTCGTAGAGGTCTAGGGATGTGGGTATGGCTATTCATCACGACCGTGGAATCCGTGTTTTACACAGGCTCAAAATAAAACACGGACATCCTAGTATATCCAATATTTCATATGTTGTTTTCTGCTGCGTTATCTGTGATGTGATCATGTGATATGTTGAGATAGATACTGTATATAATATATATGATATATTATATAGACGTTGCTTATGTTTTACACCCGCGCTAGCCCTGCCCCGCTCTGCCGTTAGTTACCTAACCTAACGGTGCATGACGGGACTTCGAGACGAATGCGGATGACATAAGCGTACGTTGTATTTATCTGTGATATTTAGGTGACTTAAATGATGGGACATTCATTAATGAGATTAATGAAAGAAAATAAACCTAAAAGATGTTGTGGAATCGAATTTCAAAAATTAGGTAGCTCTAGTTGTTGCTTTGCATAGCGGTATTCCTTGCAGAATATCCAGCACCTTATTCGATAAGGAAATAGACGAGATCCATTCACCGGGAGTGACCACTTTAGCAATAACTAGCAAATGCTACAACCCTCGGTTTTATCTTTTGATTGCTTTTTTAGTTCTTGCTTTGCACAGTGGTATTGTGAATATCCTGCACCTCATTCGACGAGGAAAGAGCCGAGATCCCTTCACCGGGAGTGACCTCTTTAGCGAAACTAGCAAAAGCCTCAAAAACACTCCATTTTAAACCATTTGATTCTGCAACGAGATCAAGTTCAAAGCGTTAAAGGTTTTCTTAAAAACCATCCGCAACTCTCCGTCATTTAGGAAGTAGAGTACTTAGTATTCGTGCTGTGTTTGTTGACCTTAGTTAAGGCACAATGTACGGTAGCTAAGTGATGTCTTCCTATATAGCATATGATGCGATTAGTTAGGACAGTCAAGTAACTTTGTTGACCTTAGTTAAGGGTCATGTGGGTGGGTCTAATTAATCACGAAATGGCGGGTAGAGCTTGACTAGTGCTTGTTAGTGTATATGCCGTAGAGGCCATTACTGTATCATACTAGTTTGTATATTACTTGATGGAAGCTTGGGATATTCACAGTTGTATATACAATCTTGCTCGAAATGGTAGTATGCTACTTGGTTTGTCTCTGCTTTAATATGTGCATGTGTTTCTTTTAGCATATCGCTGATATACATATTAGTAGAGCCCTTATGATCTTTGCTTGATTACCAGCGTTGTGATGGCGCTCACACTCGTGGGAGCTGGGTAATCCATAAGCACATCCTTATACAGGTCCCTGGTCGTTGGACTATCGAGACAGGGTATCGATACTCCGGAGTAGACTAGAGTATGCGCTTCTCATCCCAGTGTGGGAGACGGTCTATCCTACAGCCGTCAGTACGTCGTACTTGAGATAGTATGCGGGTGCTCGTTAGGTTACGAGTACACTGGACAGGACTCGTCGGGAACTGTTGGTTGGTATTATACCTATCGTCAGTTATCAGTTCCCAGGTGACATGAGTACAGCTTAGTCCGCTGACTTGACACTGTCACTTCACCTCAAGTGTGTTCCCACTGCACTTTCATTACTACCCTACCACGGCTCAAAGGAGTCGTGCAAACAGGTAGTTTTTGGGTGCAGTCCCGAAGCACTTGGAGGCAGTGACGGTTAGACAGGATTCGTCTCTCCCGGTATTGGGGGTTGACATCGCGCTGTGTCCAGGAGAGCCATTACACGAGTAGTCCCTGGCCAGGGCAAGCGAGATATACTGGTAGGTTTCCAGTGTTATCTTAGGGTGTTCTGGGCTACACTCCGGCATGACTTGTACCGCTATTAGGGGACTGACGTTCACCGCCCCCTAGGCCCGCCATGCGATGTATCAGACAAACAGACCGGACTGTACGGAGATTGTCACATACAGGCTCAGTAGGAGTTCAGATGGGGTTCACCTCGTCAGTCTTCTTATCGACATCTACCTGGGGACCGTTACATACAGCTAGTGCCGCTTGCGGTCTGTGGTTAAACCCACTGCCAGCGTAGTGTCGAGTCTTTAGAGTCCCACACAGAGAGCTATTCGCCTTTAGGCAAAATGAGTAGAGGTCGCATAGTTTTGCGACAGGGTTCGTTCACATCCGCGCACTCGTGCACGTTTGCTGTCCGGACAGCTTATACTAGCGGGCTTTGGTTTAAGCCGGATCCTAGTATATGATTTGGGATTGGTTTTATCTCATTGTATTCGTGTTCCTTGGATCACGAATACGGGTGCGTTTGCACAGTTGCTTGAGACAGAGGGAGAGGACTTTGATTAGGGTTAATGACTATTGTCATTTTATTAACCCTAATGCTTATGTGTGTATTATGGTTAATTGATATTAGTTTAATAATTGTGCATGGTTATGGTTGTTGACCATTTGACCTTCTTGACTTGTTGACCTTGGTTGACACTTTGACCATCATCATTTCATTTGGAAGATGCTTTTTGATCCTTGCAATTTGCATTAAAAATGAAATGATAATGGCCATGTCTTGATTAAGCCATGACAATTATCTTACTAATTATCTAATTAAAATAATACACACATATATGTGAGAATGGTTTATTGTATTCTCATTCTATCATTCACTTTCTCTCTCTTGTTCTTCCTCTCCCTCAAGCTCTCCCCTCTCATGTGTTGAGAAACACTTGAGCTTGAGAAAAACCCTTTCTTGATAATCTCTACTCTCATCTAGGGTTCAAGTATTAGCACTTCTTGCACCCTAGTTACTTCTAGCTTGGAGTTGAAGCCAAAGGTCGAGGCTTTCGGGTAGATCTTTCTTCGACGTGAGAAGACGACTAAGATGACCTCCTTCCACCACTCCAAGGAGCAAGGAGAGAAGGACATAAAGCCCAAGGTATAACCTTTCTAGCACTTAGCTAGTTTCTAGTTAGCTTTAGCTTATTTTTGTTTAGCAAAGATCCTTCTTTGTCTAGTCCATGTTGCCTAAGTTGATAAAAATTTGATTTTTATTCCGTTTTCCGCCTCCCCACAAGTACCGGGGTGGGCAATGTGGACTTACAGTGGTATCAGAGCCTAACTAAACATAAACTAGCAAGGTAGTAGAGTGTATCGAAGTTCGAATCGGAAAAATCGAAAAACCGAGTTTTCAAAACCCTAAGTTTCTGTTAATTTTTTTCTGTTCAAAACAAAATAAATTATACTCCAAAAATCATCTCAGGGTTTTGTGAAGAAAGCCACCAAAAACGATCCAGTGATTCGACCAAAGAGCCGCGGTTCCGCGGCAATAGCAAGCTATTGCCGCGCAACCGCGGCCGTCTTGGCTCTTCACTGGGTCGAGTTTGGTGCAGTGTATTTCTGGCTTGGTTTTAGGATTTTTAAGATAGTTTATATGTGTAGGGTTCCTAGGCACTCTCAAGAGGTCTCATAAGGCATCAACCATGCCAATTTCAAAAATTATGGTGCCGAGAAACCCTACTGTACGGATCGTTGGCTAGATTTCTAGGCGAAAAACAATCTAGTTAACACTTAACTAATGGGAAAACGGAAATACAACCTTTGTAGATCCAGTGCTCCACCTCCATAGCTCCGCAACGAAGTCATCTCCGCTGTCCAAAAGGAATCCGGGCTCTAGAGTCGGCTTCGTCGGAGAAAAAGCGAGCTAGGTCGTCGATGTCCATGCCGAAAATGATCTACGTCGAGGCATCGCTAAATCAAGCTCCACCTTCACCAAGCCCTAAAAACTTGTGAAGGAAACACACTCTACTACTTGGCAAGAGGTAGAGGATGAAGAAATAGGAAGTGGGTAGACTTTAGAATTGGATTTCTCACTCTTTATCATCAATCACCATTGATGAATGAAAGCTTTTTCTTCCTTGCTCATGAAGAAGAAGAAGAAAGAAATATATGATAAGATAATTAAAAATAATAGAAAAACAAATAATTATCATATCATTAACTATAGTCAAGTGTAGAGAATGAATCATGGTTAGTGGGAATGGTTAGGGTTAAGGATGAGATAAGAATGGTTGACTTGATCAAAGCTTCATGAAGCTTCAACTAAACTCCAAAACTAGCAACCATTCTTTTCTCTTCTTTTCCAAAATGAATAAATAAATAAATAAACGAATAAATAAAGGAAATGAAACCCTAGCCATTCTTTTAACCATGGTTTAATTCTTTGCACTTAACCAAGTAAACATGTATCATCAAACATGATACAATCAAGTGCACAAAATCATATCGCATATGTAATGCGCACATCCGAGTGAGAAAATCCATTTAAAGTGAACCAATACTAGTTAATGCAAAGTAATATATCAAATATATAATTATACATTAAATCATTAAATCAACACTTGATTCAATGATCCGGTCATGTCGCACACAACCGACTAGTATACAATGTATCGGCTTATCGAATCAACGCTTGAATCGATAACTAGGTTATATCGCATACAACCATTCGATACATTCATCGCGAGAATGGAATATGGTATCACATACACGCATTATTCTCGGTCCCGCACATATCTCATATGCGCTCCTATTTCGTTTCGCTTGAGCCAGGAAACCTCTGTGTAGGACTCTAAAGACTCGTCAATACGCCAGCAGCAGGCGATGATCATATCAAACACCCACAAGCCGCAAGCGGTCTGCTAAACGTAACGGCCACCCGGGTATTGAGCGATCTGAAGATCGACGAGCAAGCCCGCTCACACTCCAGTGAATCCGACCAGTAACACTACCGTACAGTCCGGTCTGATCGTCTGATATGTCGCATATCTTGCCTAGGGGTGGTAAACGTCAGACCCCAATAGCTCAATAAGTCGTGTCGATATGAGGCTCATAACGGGTCGAGAAACTACTGGTAACACTTACCAGCAATTCTCTGATCAACCCTGGCCAGGGACTTCCTGTTATAGCCAATCGAACACAGCGCAACATCAACCCCCTATACCGGGAGAGACGAATCCCCTCCTATCGCTCATTGCCTCCATGTAACTCGGGACTGTACCCAAAAACCACCGTTTTGCACGCCTTCTTGGACGTGGTAAGATGAAAATCAAAGCACAGTGGGAACCACACAAGACTCTATGACGATCTCGGGTCAACAGACTACTCTGTACCAGTGTCACCAGAGAACTGCCATCTGACGTGAGGTATAATACCATCTGGGAGTTCTCGGCGAGTCCGTCCAGTGTACTCAGTCTCTACTGAGCACCCGTATATCATCTCTGATGTCAAACACCAATGGATATGGGATCATCCATTGCCCATCTGTATGGGTCGAGAAGGTATACGCTAGTCTACTCTGGTATATCGATGCCCCGTCTCGATACACCCTCAACTAGGGACTTTGAAGGATATACTTATGGACTACCATGTCCCCACTAGTATGATCCGCATCATAGTCCAGGTAGTTAAGTACACATCCTAAGGGCTTTACCAACATGTAACAGAGAGACAATCAGTATACACGTTAAGGTAAAGTTCAATCAGATAGCATACTATCATGTCGAGCAAGAAAGTCCTCCCTATATACGTCCCAGCATCCACTACAATATACATCCTATGTACAGTAATGGCCTCTAGGGCATATATATAACTAACAATCTCCCACTTGCACTAGGGCCATCTGATAGCAGTGGTTGCAGTATCTCATACTCAACCATCCCATAAAAGTCTCTCTCTGGGAACAGGCCTTTATGAGTGGATCCGCTGTGTTGTCCTCTGAGTCTACTCTCCTAACCTCGATCACCCTGGAGATCAACCATCTCCATGATCAGGTGATACTGCCTTAGAATATGTCTGGATCACTGATGGGACCGGCGATCCTCGGCATGAGCCACAACTCCATTGTCTCACAATGGTAGGAACGTAGTTCATCTCATGAACTAATATACACCCAAACAGCCTCTTTGGTAGCATCTTAAGTAGCGATGTATCCTGCCTTTATCGTCTAGTATGCCACGGTATCTAGCTTGGAACTCTTCCAACATACCGTCCCTCCACTGAGGGTAAAGACAATGCCTGTGACTGACATTCAGTCGTCTTTATCACCCTGGAACCCTTCCAGAGATTCTCCCCAGGATCGGTTGATACCGTCTCACTACAACTAGTGAGAATCCTAACATCCAATTAAGTCTATCTCATAGATCTAAAACTCAGGATTTAGGGGGTATCACTTTGATCCTATATGGAGAATCATGGCGATAAGCGGAGATTGATCGAGCGTAGCATAGGAAACTCCTTCCCTATCAAGAGTATGTCATCCACGTACTCTACGAGGATCGTGACCATACTCCCTACTACCCTTTTTGTATATACAAGGTTCATCTACCATTTTGATGATGTCAACTTCTTTGACTAATCCATCAAAACAGATGTTCCAACTCCGCGATGCCTGCTTTATCCTATAAAGTATCTTGCACACGTTTCCGCTGCTCCCACTGTCTACGAAGCCCTCTGGCTGTGTACTTATAGACACACTCTTCTAAAACATCATTTATAAAAGCAGTCATGACACCCAACCGCCAGATATCGTAGTCATGGTATGCAGCCGTGACAAGTAGGATCTGGATGGACTTAAGCATAGCTACTTGAAAAGGTTTCATCATTATCCACACCTGGTCAATGATGCAAACTTTAACAAGTCTAGCTTTGAAAGTCTCAACTTTTCCATCTACACCAAGTAATCTTCTCAAGATATACTTGCTCCTGATGGGGATTTAACCCTTCAGATATAGCAACCAAAGTCCATACTTTGTTGGTGTATAAGGATTCCATCTCAGATCGATAAACATCCAGCCATTCTTACAGAGTCTTACTCTCGATGGCCTGCTCGAAGCTAGTTGGGTCATCATCTCATGATGCAATCCTCGCTCCCACTGTCATAGAGGAACCGAAGTATCTCTCAGGTGGGTGAGGAACCCTACTAGATCGGCGGAGAGGCCGAGGTTCGTTGGTAACTATTGAATCCTTTGGTTCCATCAAATCATCTGCTGTAGTTTGTATAGCTGGAACATTTCCAGTTCTACATAACAGATCTTGCCTCGAGCTTGTCCGGATTTTGCTTTTAGACATAGGCCGGTCAACCCCAAATCTTAACTGACTTAAGACATGGGCTCTTCGCATACCATATCTCATATGGAGTGGTAGGCAACAGATTTCATTCGAACCGTATTCAATAGGTATGCATCTTCTCAAGCGCATAACTCCCAAAAAGGAAATAGGTAACTCAGTAGTACTCATCATAGAGCACACCATATCATATAGGGTGTTATTGCTCCGCCCCGATATACCATCGTGCTATGGTGTATACGGAGGAGTAATGCTGAGAGAGAATCTCATTCTCCTTTAGAATAGTTCAGGAATTTCCGTGCTCAAGTATTCTCCTCCTCGATCACATCAAAGGACATAATACTTATACCCTTATTGGTTCTCTACTTCTAACTTATATTCTATGAATATCTCAAAAGGTTCGGACTTGTGTTTCAACAGGAACATATGTCTGAATCTTGAGAGATTATCAGAGAATGTAATGAAGTACAAAGAACCGGTCTTGGTATGTGTAGACAGGGGACCTACATACATCAACATGTATCATCCCAAAAGTTCACTAACTCTTTCTCTGTTTCCAATAAACAGAGCTAGTGTCATTTTATCTTTATGACATGACTGGCGAGTTTCACAAGATGTAAGTTCAAACTAATTTAAATATGCATCTTTATGTAACTCTGCCAGTCGGGTCGCATTGATATGACCTAGTCTACAATACCTCAAGAAGGATTCGTTCATTTCTGAACTCTTCCTCTTGTGTGTGTTCTATATACTAAGAACTGTTGTTTGATTTAGAACATCAATGCTTTTAGATAACGTGCCTGAACCGATCAACTTTTGATATAGGAAATGTTCAAAACATTATCCAACAATACAAAATTTTACCGTTTCTTTACTAATAAAGAGACAGATATGATTTTGTATATCAGGTTCGGTATCTAATAACATTCGTTCAGAATCAATGTATTGTAATACAGGGTGACAGTGACCAACAGACTTGGCTGCAACTCTTGCCCCGTTTTCTGCCTCATGAAACTTATCACCCGTTCTCAGTTCTTTACCTTTCTGTAGCCCTATGTAACATATTACATATGCGGGATCCTGATCCGGTATCATATACCCAGGACGTAAAGGACACTGAGAAACAGTTCTATATAATGAACACACCCGAAGATGATGCATCAGCATGCACTATCTTCGTTTGAGCGGCACGGGAATTCTGGCATTCCCCAATTTCCTGCTCTGTCTTATAACAATTATAAGTTGGAGCGGGACCAACGTTCCCCAGCTCAGTATAGCAAGCGGGTTCGGTCAATATTCCGTATTATTATCTTGATTAAGGCGTGATATGGTCGCTACCTGGAGAGAGAGAGAAGAAAACACTCAGCGTGCGCTCTGTCAAGAATAGATTGGTTATTATTTTATCTAATCAGGATGGCTCCCACTGCTTTTATCAAATCTTCCTTCAAACCCTAAAAGGAAAGACTAGCCGGGATTAATTACACACTACAAGTTCGCCAATCTTTCAGCCAGGCCAGTGTCGGTACTTTGAGGGAGGTCCCCCGTGCTTTCGCACGAACCTAATTAATGTAAACCTCGTTTTCCCAGAGGCGTAACCCCGTTGACACCTTTCTAGACACCTACTTGATCGGCTAATTGTAATGTATAAAACTCTCCCAGGAGTAACTCTTACTCGCAGCGGGTATCGGGATCCAACTATCTCATAGAAGGTATGCAATCTCATTGCAAATTTCAACACTTGAAATTCCCGATAATATTTTGCCCCTAGCTCGCTATGACCTTGACGGAGGCCAAACAACCCATAGTCCGCTAGTCAAGTTCAACCCCGTCATTTCCTGATTGAATTAAACCCACCCGCACGACCCTTGACGGAGGCCAAACAACGCCGTACGAATACCCTAATCCAATCGCATCATATGCTAGCAGATAAGCACTGGTTAGCTACGGTACACTACGCCTTGACGGAGGCCAAACAACCGCAGCACGAATACTAACTAGTACGTATCTGAAATGACGGAGGGCTACGACAGGGTTTTTCTGAAAACCTATTGCGTAATGAACTTGATATCGTTGTAGAATCAAATGATTTTAAAATGGAGTGCTTTTGAGGCTTTTCCAGTTTTGCTAAAGGAGTCACTCCCGGTGAAGGGATCGTCGGTCCTTTCCTCGTCGAATGAGGTGCGGGATATATCATATATATCACTGTGCAAAGCAAAAACACTTAAAAGCAATCAAAAGACAACCCGAGTGTGTAGAATCTGCCAGTTATTGCTAAAGGAGTCACTCCCGGTGAAGGGATCTCGGTCCTTTCCTTATCGAATAAGGTGCAGGATATATCACATATACCGCTGTGCAAAGCAAGAACTGTAGCTACCAGTTTTATTTTGAAATTCGATTCTACAATATATTAGGTTTCTTTTATTTCATTAATCATATTAATGAAGTCCCATCATTTATGTACCTAAACATCACAGATAAATACGACGTACACTTATGCCATCCGCATTCGCCTCGATGTCCCCCTCGTGCACCGTTAGGTTAGGTAACTAACGACAGAGCGGGGCAGGGCTAGCATGGGTGTAAAACATAAGTAACGCCTATATAATATATCATATATACTATATACTGTATCTATCACAGAACATCACATGATCACATCACAGATATCGCAGCAGAAGAATCATATGAAATATTGGATATACTAGGACGTCCGTGTTTTCAATACGAGCCAGTATAAAACACGGATTCCACGGTCGCGATGAATAGCCAAACCCACACCCCTAGACCCCTACGAGAGCGGCAAGCAACCCTACCAATTCTAGAGTTAGGAGACCCGGACTCGACTCCTCGAGTTGGTCTCCCACTGGACTCCAGAACCCGGTTACTTGTGCCCTCCTCCTTGGGTCTATCCTAGTGCGGAAAAGTAAATAATATCAACGGTGACAACTTCCGCAACCTGGAAGCGCCCCAATAAAAGAATATTACATACAAGTTTTTACCATGAATGAAAATGAAAAACACTCATCTCACATAAAAAACCCCCCCGGCTATTCAAACACGACGATCCAATATAACATATCCATGCAACACATAACATCACATGTCATCAACGTAAGTAAATATGTCCATCCCAATTGTCGTTGACATATAGCAACGAAACCGGCGATATCACATATTACACTTACGGTCACAGAAAAGAAAGTGTAAAATTACAACAGTTGGAATCCGCAATCTGCATAGACATCACATGCCTAATCAAATGAATTCTTTAGACATCGCATGCCTAACAATTATAAACCCCGCATTTTAGTCTCATTATCGAAAACACTTTTCAATATCGAGTCGGGCAATTCAACAAGATTCCCGACATCCTGATCGAATACTCGTCGCAAACTTCAGTAGACGGCCGCACCCCCCGTTACCGTCGACGAAGTGCACCAAGGCGGAACACCGCTACCGCGAGCACCCGAATGGATGCTTTCGGCGACGGGGTTCTCCTACAGTCACTTGGTCGGGGCTATGGAGTGAGGCTGTCTATTAAGTTTACCCGGCGAGTATCCGCGTACGCTACGTGATTGCGACGGACTTTTGATCACATCAAAATTCCGTGGCAACCGATCAAGTGAGACTAAAGTGCTATGTTTATAACATTCATTCAGTTATCTCATAACTTCTTGTGAATTCCAATTATTGTATCCCATTCCAGATAATTAGAAAATGTTAAACTTTCCGATTAAACATTCGAACACCCAAGTTTTCCCGATACAGATCAACACATGAAATAAGTCTAACAACATTCAGTTCGTGCCTCAGTACCAACGGTCCAGCCGTAGAAGGGTCAAGCCAACGCCTCACATGTGGCACGCCGTACTGCCCCAAACCCCGGAGGTTCAAAGGGCAGTTCAAGACGGTCACATAATCGAGTTAAGGTTTGTTGTCTTCTAGAGGGTCCATCGCGTTACTTGCACTACTTAGAACGTCGTTAAACTTCGGAAAAATCCAACATTTGGAAATTTCCCGACAGGGGAAAAATTGGGTATTTATATCCGGTCGAACTTTTTAACATATTCTAAAAATTTATCCGGAAAGCCACACAGACAAAATTTGATACTCCGATCGAAACACCGAATCCCCAAAACAACTCCAGAAAATTCAACTCTTGAATAAAATATAAAAATTTCCAGAAGACTCAGCACTCTGAGACAAGAATTACTGTGCTATCCACATGGTATAAATCTACAGTGTGGCCGCGGAAGCGCCGCTAATGCTATGGTGGGGGCCCGCGGTTCC